>CM067320.1:60284726-60353064 GCA_034231615.1 Meghimatium bilineatum
AGATTGCAGAAGGGGTTTTAGCAGGGAGTGATAGATCGTAACAGGGAATAGCTGGGTATATCCCTACAACAAGGCGTTTTAGCTGACGATAACAGGGGATTTAGCAGGGGAGTATAACAGGTGGTGACATGACATAATAGGGGATAGCATGGGATATGATTGTAACAGTAAATATTACTATTAGTTTAGCAGGACATAGCTGGCTAGTAATAGATAATAATAGCAATAACATGGGGTGAACGTTTATAGGTATGTCTATGTTTACCGAAAAGCTCCAAAGGAACTATTAATATGTATACGTAAACACAAACCCTCTTTCTGAAGCGTAGAGCTACAACTTGTTCTGATCTTTTCATAATGTGATATTCATCTTGTTTTGGTGTTTGTGACCTTCTTATTGACTTCATCATTTTTTTTCCTGATGGCAGGTGATTAGTAAACCTGGATGGTCTTCGGCAACACCTTCATTAGCCAGTTCATCTGTTGTTGTCTTTTTTTTTCATTATCTGGTATTCCACAGTGAGAGGGAATCCACTGCATGTTACTCTACACTGGTAAGATAGTTCACTAAGTGGTTTTTGCAAGTCTGTTAGTTTTGAAGACTGGTGAGCTTGAAGCACTGACCTTGCATCTGTCAGGAACACCACGGGCTGCGGGCCATGATTTTAGTTCAGAAGTTTTTCAGTTGCCACCCTTATTTCCTGGATTTCTGTATCTTATTATTGGAGAATTTCCCTGTTGGTGTTCTGGTCGTATCTCTAGACTTGTGTGAATATTTATATATGCACCTGCACATTCATTCCTCACTACATTCTGTGCTGACGCTTCTTCGTATACTCTGACACATATGTGTAGTGGATAGTTCCTTATTCAAGAAACTGAGGGTGACTGTCCGTCGCTACACACTGATCTGTTCGTCCGCGCTTAGTATGCATATGGGTATACATGTATTTTGTATTCCATGCCTTCTACTCCAAAGGGTTTGTTCTGGTTATTATAGAAAGAGGACATATTTTTTTAGGTCATATTGTTTTTCACATGAGTTCAAATTGAACGTCAACGACAATCTTGTATCAACCTCATGTGAGTATTACCTTTTGCACTTATTGTATTTATGATTGATGGTGTGACGTTTATGATTTTCTTTATATACTATTCTAAACAACTCATTCATCCATCTATCCAGACTTATACTTTTATATTAAATAAAAACTCAGACCTATGAACCTGGAGATTTTGTTGTTCATAAGCGTTTTACGGAATTCGAGATAAGTTAAAAGAGTTATATAATAGTGAGGCATTTATCCGACTCCAGATAATGGGACAAAAAGACATGTTGTCGAGGACACTACCACAACAGCAAAGTATCACAAGAACAACAATAATACTATATATATAGTTGATCATGGGCCTTTTAAAATAACTATACATATTATTCCCTGGACTTGATAAATGGATAATTACAACGTTTATTAACAGTGGTACATTGGAGAGGCAATTTATTTACATTGGTTTATTTAACGTATATTTACATTGGTGCCGCTCAAGACGCACATACGTACGATCAGACAATATAAGTTAGAGACTGAATGACAGACTGACTGACTGATTAACAAATTGACTGACTGACTGACTGACAGACTGACTGACTGACAGACTGACTGACTGACAGACTGAAAGATTGACAGACTGACTAACTGACAGACAGACTGACTGACTGACAGACTGACATACTTACTAACTGACATAGTGACTGAATGACATACTGACAGGATGAATGGCTAATAGGCTTACTGACTTACTGACTGACAGAATGACATACTGACTGACAGACTGACTGTCACACTGACTGACAGAAGGACTGACAGACGTACTGACAGACGGAATGATAGAAGGACTGACTGACCGACAGAATGACTGACTGAACGACTGATTGAAAGACTGACAGACTAACTGACAACCTGAAAGACAGATAGGCTGAATGACTAACGGACTTACTGACTGACAAACTGACTGACACACTGTGGGACAGACTGACTGACACACTGACTGACAGACGTACTGACAGACTGACTAACGGACTGACTGACCTGCGCTTGTGGTTGCATCTGTGGGTCTTACCAATGGCCAACTAGACATACCACCATTGCAACAGAAAACAGTGGATGACATGTCGTTACATTTATCTTCTTATAGAAGCTTCATGACTTGTAATCTATACAATTATGCTTTTATTTTTTTGTTGAAATGTGTTTCATATTTACCTGAATATATATGTATGCACCATCTGTTGTTGGGAGGGAACCAGAGTTGTACTGTGCAGCACAGGGGAGGAGGAAACTGACAGCACTGTTTTTTCCTATGGCTAAAACCCATCATAGTGGCACAGTGACTCAGGACGTGACAATCCTTTTGACCTGAGCATTTGGTTGCATACCTGGAGCAATAGAGAAGTTCGGCATAACCAGTAGTCAATTGGGAATGAGCACAGTGAACCCTATCTTGGCTGTAGTGGCTAGGAGCAGTGCATAGGTTGAAACCTATCTTCCTGGAGGTGTGATAGTTATTCTCTGGCTCTGTTCCGGGGTGGGCCGAAAATCCACAGAGGTCCCAGCAATATAATGCCACTTAATGGCATTAGCTCAAAGAGCATGAGCATATGGACCGCTTGATCACCAAGTGACAACCAACCAAACACTGACTGGCTGACTGACGGACGGACGGACAGACAGACAGATAGACAGACATACATAATGATAGATAGAATAATAGATAAAGTGATAGAATAAAAACCGCAAAACAGAAACATAACAACTGCAGCTACACATAAAACACAAGCGTCCATTCAATGTTACGCGACAACGCGATAACCAGGCACAAACGCATATGCACATTCATTGTAATAACAATGAATACACACATTTCCATTGACATCATTTGACATTGCTTAATAAACTTACATTTGGCATTGAGTTGATGAATCACTCAACGTGTTGGAAATACTTGACAGTAGTGGGAACTGCCCTTTATTGCATGCATTGCCCAAGAAGTCGTCATAATGGAGAAATTTAAACGCTACACCACCAAGACCCAATTTTAATGAGTAGCAAACCTGATAGAATATATAATGATAAATTGTAAATACATATTTCAGAGTGCGCATGTTTACATGTTGTCTTAGTTTCAACACAAGTACCGTTCAATATCACTGTGACTAAATTGTCTGACCGAAAGCTTTAAGATCAAGCCAATATTGCAAATATAAACTCAATGTGTGACGTCAAGTTTTTGAAATATATTATAATGAGCTGAAACTCGGCCCTCAAGATTTAAAAAAAAAATATATGAATATGAACTCAATGTCTCTCCCAAATATCATCATTTAAATATTTTGAATAAGACCCCACCCCTTCCCACGCCTTATCCCAAATTGGTATGCATATTAAAGTTTAGTTCTCAAAATAATAATACACTAAATGTGATGTAGATCAACAGCCATTTATCTAAATATAGAAATGTGTACATATTATGTCATTTAAATGTAGTGATGTCCACATATTACGTCTTTTAAATGTAGAAATATTCACCTGTCACGTAATTAAAAATAAAATGTGTACACTCAGAACGTGGACATTAATTCTCGTTAGCAGACCTCAAAAGTTAACTGTTTGTATAAACATATGACATAGAGAATCATACATGCGGAATGCATGTGTGTTTCAACAGTGGTCATCGCAGCAGCATTACAACGTAGGAGACTATATGAACTTTTTACATAAGATTGACTATAATAATGGAGACTCAGTACTTTACAAGCAATTTCATCTGAACATTTGATTACATGCCTGGCACAATTGACGAGTTTGGTGCAACAGGTAGGCAATTGATGGCAAGGAATGTAAATAATGAACATATCTTGGCTGCAACAGTGTTGAACAATATCTTTTGGAAACATATCTTCCGGGTGATGTGAAAACTATTTTCTCGCTCCATCCGGCGTGTGTAGAAATTGCACATACTTTCTAGTGATCAGTAATATTTACTCACTGCAAAAAAATCTGAAATCCAGCAAGCAAATTTTGAAACAGGATACTGAAATTTTTACTAATAACTGATAACAGACATACTAGAAGATACGAATCAAAGTTTTGAACAAAAGGCCTATATCA
This sequence comes from Meghimatium bilineatum, assembly GCA_034231615.1. Lineage (NCBI taxonomy): Eukaryota > Metazoa > Mollusca > Gastropoda > Stylommatophora > Philomycidae > Meghimatium > Meghimatium bilineatum. Next base: position 60,288,896 of record CM067320.1, read on the forward strand.
AGAACACATTCACAATAAAATACGACGCGTAGAAATAAAACTATTGACAGAGGTCAGAGGTGAAGCAACAGGAACATAAAGTAGATTAAATGCATACAAAAATTAACAAATTAAACAGAACAATGAACACATACACGACCGACCGTATGACTGTCGGGCATTGATCCATGAATCTAAACTGTGCGAAAAAAAAAAAAATATATATATATACGAGGGGGAGTCAATAAGTAAGTCACAAATTGATGTTGGATGGCAGGAAAATGCAGTAGGTGGTTTCTAAAGCTGTTTATAGTTGATATCATCATAGAACTTTATGTTTATGTTCGCTAGATGGCGCTAGCTGTACCTTGCGCATGCGCAGCACAAAAAACAAAATGGCTACTGTACTTACAGAGTGTACAATCAATGAACAACGTGCTGTTGTGCGTTTTTTATGGGCAAAAGGACTGCCTGCAAAAGACATTCATAAAGAAATGCTTCCTGTTTATGCTGACAATTGTTTGTCCCGTAAAGCGGTGCACAGCTGGGTAAAAAAATTTTCTCAAGGACGCTCTAAAATTGTTGACGAAATCCGATCTGGTCGTGCTGTTGAAATTGCAACAGACGCATCTGTGCAGCGGGTTGAGGAGATGATTCGAGGTGACAGACGAGTAACGATAGACGCTGTAGCAGCTGCAATAGGGTGCTCACATGGTTCAGCATACAGCATCATGCATGACCGATTGAAATTTAAGAAAGTGTGTTCAAGGTGGGTGCCCAGACAATTGACGGACGAACACAAAATGAACCGATTAGGCTTGTCATTGGAGCATCTCTGTCAATACGCAAATGAAGGAGAAGACATGATGAACAGGATTATTACTGGGGACGAATCATGGGTGCATCACTACCAGCCTGAATCAAAGCGTGCTTCAATGCAATGGAAACATCCTTCTTCGCCTTGTGTCCAAAAATTCAAGGTTACACCATCAGCAGGGAAGGTTATGCTGACAGTGTTCTGGGATTGTCAAGGAGTGCTTTTAACCAATTTCAAAAAGAAAGGTGACAATGTGAATTCTGAATCATACTGTGAAGTTATATCAGTGCTTCGGGATGCAATTCGAAGAAAACGTCCAGGGCTGCTGACTAGAGGAGTGCTACTCCTTCATGACAATGCTAGACCACATACGGCTCGATTAACTCAGGAGAAAATAAAAAATCTCGGTTGGAAAATTCTGGAACATCCTCCTTACAGCCCCGATTTAGCCCCTAGTGATTTTCACCTTTTTGGTCCACTAAAAACCCACCTTGGCGGGAAGCATTTCGCGACTGACGCAGAAGTTGAATGTGAAGTGAAAATGTGGCTTAAAATGCAGAGCACGCAGTTCTACGCAGCAGGTTTGGGAGGACTCATAAAACGATGGGATAAATGCATCAATGTTGGTGGAAATTATGTTGAGAAGTAAAGGGATAATGTATGTGTAAAAATAAACAGTTTTCAGGTTTTTATCGTCTTCAGTTTTTTTCTAAAGAGCCATTTGTGACTTACTTATTGACTCCCCCTCGTATATATATATATATGTGTGTGTGTGTGTGTGTGTGTGTGTGTGTGTGTGTGTGTGTGCAGTCAGTCTGTTCCTCTTTTGCCAATTTGGCACATAGAACGGATGTCATAGTTCTCCATTCCAGTCTGTCAGCTGCCAAGGATTTCTGGTCTTGTGCATTTCTGCCTGTTGATATTAATTCATGCATAGATATTCTTATGGTCGTTGTTTTTTTTGTCTTCGGTGTATTATTTTTCCCGTCTGGTGTCAACATGAAAACTTGTCGTGGATTCTGTCTACCTTCATTCTAAGTATGTATCCGATGTATGTCCAGCGGCGTTTTCTCTTAATGTTCGTCGCATATTATATTTTGTCTGGTCCCTTAATATATTGCTTGATTTGAAGTCTTCGCAATTAGTATTTGTGATATTTCTGAGGCATCTATTCTAGAATGCAACTAACATCTAATCCATTTTTGCGATAGATTTCAAACTTTCACATCCATATATCAATAATGGAATCTTACTTGCGTTGACTAGTCGCAAGTTGTATTTACCTGCGATCTTCGATCTCCAGAAGGTTGAACGTTTATTAAAGACGTTGGAGGCGGGAGCGATTCGAGTCTTGATTTCTGAGTTGGTGTCACCATCTTGCTTACTAAATATACGAAATTTGTAACGTTGTCTATTATATTATCATCTAGTTTAATTGTTTCTGTCCGGCCAGAAAAATTCATAATTTTCGTTTTATGTGTGTTTATTTGAAGTCCATCTGTAGCGAAAAAAAAATTAGTCTTTTTGTTTTTTTCTTTGAGATCTTGGTGTGTTGAGCTCAGTTTAGCAATGTCATCTGCAGAGGTGATATCTTCCCAGGTCTTGTTGCTTACTCATTTCATTTCTAGTTGTTTCTGGTCTGTGAATTTCTTCATCACCCAGTAAATCGCAATGTAAATGAGTATTTGGAAGACAACACACCCTTGTTTTACTCCCGTTTTCACTGGGAACCAGCTGGAAAGACCACTTTCTGTTCTTACACAACAAGCCGTATTGGAGTAAAAGTTTTTGTGACATTGATGTTTTTCGTCGGAATGCATAAAGCCTAAGAATTTTCCAGAGATATTGTCTGTGAATTATATATATATATATATACATATTATCTATTTTGTCAAAGGATATAGTCAGCGTTCCAGAGCCAGGTGTTTTGCTCTGGTTGAGGTGTAGCATGTTATTATCATAAGATTTTCAAACTTATGTGTCAGCTGTCTATATATTTGATTGTTGATGTTATAACTATTATATTTCTGATGTTCTCACTGTGCATTTTGTCGAGTCTGGAGACTCTAATAGCATTCCTTACACATTTTATTTTGCAAGAATGTTATTATTTTGAGTCGCAATTTTCCTTTTGTTTCATATTTTTATAATCATCACCATAGTATGTATCTGTTTATTCTGTAGAACGATTTTTCTTGTTTGAGCAATAATAACGATGATTATCTTTTTTGTCATATTCAAAAGATTTCTCGATTATTTGTCAAACGGTAATTATGTTATGTTATGTCATCTCATATCATGTCATATTACATCGTTTCGTATTGTATCGTATCGTATATCGTATTGTATTGTATTGTACCGTATATTGAAGTGTATTATATTGTATTATATTGTATTATATTGTATTGTATTTTATTGCAATGTATATATATATATATATATATATATATATATATATATATATATATATACACACACAAATAGAAATATAGATATACTTACATATGCATACTTTTTTATTTAAAAAAAAATGAGATACATTCCCCCTGCATGGTTTGATTATGTTGTCATTAGCCATTGGTCGTGTCATTTCACTAAATACATTTGTCAATCTATTTAGCCAGAGTTTTCTGATTTTACTGAGAATCTTTTTTTTTAATGTTTCAATACTGTAAACTCTTTGTTATTGTTGTTGTGATGCGACATTTTTTTGCAAATCTGTCTACTGCTCCATTCCTTCTATATTGCTATGTTCAGGGATTTATTGTCAGGTCCTGCATACTAATTGGATGTGACGAGATAAAAATGTGCACTGCACTTGATATATAGAGAATATCTTGACGTTCATATTTTAACATGTTTACTGCTTCCAAAATAGACACGTCATCTGTGAAAGTTATTACGTCTGGTAGTTTTTGTTCATTTTGTTCACACAATATAAGAATGAATTTTACAGTAGCTGTACACGAAATAACACACACATGGTCGTCTGATCCAAATTGTAATTTTCAATGTGTGTTCATATCTCGATAAAAAACCTATGTTCGAATGATCAATTGTGTGTACTATTCCACTTAACTGTTGGTGTATCTATCTTTTTATATATACTCTTACCATATGATTGGAGTGCAATCTCCCTCTCCCTCTAGTTTCGAATCCCCATGTTTACCTTTGGAATACATTCATATATGTTTCAGTAATGGTAGCATTTGAAACATTTGATGTGGCTCTGTGTGTTTGTATTCTCTTTCAATCATTTTAACCAGCACAAATTTCCCTCTGCTTTAAGCCGCAGAGAGTAAACACGTTGTTCTACGGTTTAATGTCATAAGGTCATTTACTGACCTTACAGAAGAAAAAAAATCACATTTTTACATACAGTTGGAAATAATCTGATTGGAAAATATTTTGATTATGTCCGTGCATTTCATTAGGTTGTCTTGTCTCTTTTTACCATGCGACTCCAAATATAAAATTAGTGACCTAAAACATGCACGAAAATAATTTAAAGAAAAAATAAAACCGAATGAATTCTTGTTTACTTTATGTACAGAGGTTGCCTTTATTCAGGATGGTCTTGGATAAGCATATATTTTAGACATACTTTTGACTCATGTGGACGTCTTTATTGTGACAATATTCTAATATTTAGACAGGTGTGAGTATACCATGCATATGCTCCAGATATGTATCTGTAACGAGTTGTTCCGTTATCAGCAATGATACATCATAACAATGAAGTTCTGTTCTCTCGTGCCAGGACCAGATTCTTAAGTCAAGATAGTTATTACAGGGAGGAAGAAACTTGTGAGGTGTGTCTTCCTAGAGGTTATATTGACAGTAATTATTGCAGAGTGGGGGTGTACATGTTTGTTAGTGCACTCCAAGTTTTCTAACTGTAGGTATATCTTTATTAATTTTATCAGTCCACAACATATATATATATATATATATAAAATAAACAAATATCAGGCAATATACGTAATTCTCTAATTCCTCATCTACATAATCTTCACTAAGCATCAATGTAATCTTTCATTTTACATCAACTTAATCTTTAAATAAACATCGATGTAATCTTGAATTCAGCATCATTCAACATCCATAATCTTCACTTTCACAGGTAATATAACAGAATATTCGGGATCTTACTCTAAGTTCCTTTGGATAGAATAATAGATTTGCTCGTCAACAGACAGATCGAATATCTTGCTATTTTTGTAATTTCAACACTTAACTCTGAGAGATCTTATCAAGTTGCTCGATATGTCTAGTGTCTCAAACTGGGAAAACTTCTGTATTTCTACTACGGAACTGCGTATGATAGTTCTCTCCGTCACTACCTCCTAGTTCGGAAACTGAGCGTAGTGTTTCCCAAGTACCAACTGTGTTGGTTCAACTACCAATGGAGAACGCAATCCTCCCAACGCTCGAGTCGAGGTGTTCTTCCTCTCCCTTCTATAGTCAAGACCAAGAATTCCCCTCACCAAAAATACACCCATCGTGTTTCTATTTGCTGCCACACCCCTAGTTATAAAAAAAAGCCGTCCATTCACCTCATTCAAGTAATGGTCCCACACAGGACAGAATACCATGACATCTTGTCAATCGTATTCAGAGATATCCCCATTTTTATGCCTCAGTCAATCAGAAAAGTTTCTGGAATCGGTCACTGATTTAAAAATCCATTCTTTATCTAAAATGCTACCCCTGGAAGCGGTGTCAACTAATCAAATCTTAAAAAAAAATGGCGATCGGCAATCTATTTTCCCAATCTTTTGCTGTGGTCATTTTCTCACGTACTTACTTTTTCAGACCTCTGGAACCAAACATTCCAGGTAGATAAATATCTCGATCTGTAATTAACTGCCTCTGATAGGTTCTAGCTAATGTTCCTTTGTTTTCCACTTTCTCTAAGAACGGGATCCGGGTTAATTACCCTATCTTCCTTAATCAATCGGACCGTTTGCTACGCTATAACATTTTCTTCTATTCATTTAGCGTGTGTTATAGAATCAGTGTTTTTTTCCCACTGTGATTGGGAAATATAATAAAAGCATGGTTCCGAATTCTAATTTAATTTGGTCTCATTTTATGACCCCAATCTGGTGTATGTTTCTTGTTATCTGATCAACTGTTCTATCTCCTAAATAGTCGAAAAGTTATTTGAAAGAATCTAATTTTAATGGATGAATCGTCCAACTTGAGATTGACATTAACTGATTGTCAACCAATGTACTTCACAGTGGGAATATGAAGAAACTGTAGTAGCTCCCCTCTACTCTTACTCTATCAGACGGAGGTTGAGGTGGTAGCACGGTTTACGATATATTCCTAAGCAGGGCCGTTATTTTATAACCGGTAGGTAGGATAATATGACCCTTTAAATCCTACTATAACATTCTTCGCACTACCCATCTCAGAAAAATGCGTAGTAGTTTCTTCAGAGACTTTTAAATCATACTACAACACATATTGTACCTGTTAATGTTATCATTATAAACAGCAACACCAAACGTGAATAAACGCTAAACAAAACAATACATGACGATGCACTGTAACAATGGGTTATCTGTATCTTGAACGCATAGTCACAAATAATAGTAGATAGGAATTCGAAGACAATAAGAGAGAAATGACTAAATTATTTTCAATGGCATGAAAAAAATGAACATTCAAACAAATCACCAACACTAAATTAAGATTTGTAAAATTTTACATATACTCTACAGTAATGCACATCTCAGAAATATGTATGATGATGATGTTCGTCCGTCGTGATCGACGATGACCAAAAACTCAACCATAATAATAATAACAATAAATAATAAAATAATAAAGTTAATAGTGCGTTTTTAAATGACTAGCAAGTCCAATGCGCGCACAAAATGTTCTTTTACAGAATTGACAACAATAGAAGGTATCTGTGTGAGGTTGAGATGTTTTTTCTTTTCTACGTGTTCGCTTCTGTCTTGCAGTTTCTTGTCTGAATTCTTCCACCGCTAGTGCTCCCGTTCTAATGCTGTAACGCAATGCCGTTCTATCCTGAGCGAGGCTCTCCCAAGTGCCTACGTCAATGCTAAGATGTTTCAAGGATGACTTGAGCGTGTCTTTGAAACGATTTTTCTGTCCACCAGCTTTTCGAAATCCTGCCTTGAGTTCTCCATAATATATTTGTTTTGGCAAACGCGAGTTCTCCATACGCACAAGATGGCCTGCCCAGAGTGCCCGCGCCTTCATAAGAATGTGGATGCTTATTGAGGTTGATTTTTCCAAGACCTCGTAGTCTGGTACATTGTCCCACCATTGGATATATATATATATATATATACAAATAGATATAAGACATCAATGATGTCATATAGATGCGGATATATATTAGGACAGGTACTGATTAAATTGTCTTGTTAGATAAATGTAACAAAAAATTAATCGAATAATGTCGATTAATTAAAACGCTAATATAGAACCAACTATTTGTATCTGATCTGCAACAATCCATGACTTCTGATTTTTGGTTGTTGTGTTGTTATATCTGTTGACATGATTTCTTTTTTTTTTTTGCGTGTTTAAATACAAATTTGTGCTTCGCTATATTTCTTTGTGTTCTTGATTTGATGTTCCAATCCCTTTATATCATTTGAAAGAAGCACTATGTCGTCTGCATAGCGTAGTTCCAGGATTAGGAATCCACGTATGCTTATAGCATGGTAGTCAGCGTTGTGTATGTCTTTTCTCACATTCATCATTATACTTTCTGTGTAGATGTTGAACAGGTAATGGGAGAGTGTGCATCCCTGCCTTACTCCATTCTGTACCTCAAACCACTCTGAGAGATCGCCCTCTAACTTCACTGCAGCTTATTAATCTTGGTAAAGTTCCTCTATTAGATAAATCAGATGTCTTGGGAAACCCATGCTGTTCATTAGCTCACATAGTTGCTGGTGTTGGACGCAGTCGAATGCTTTTCAGTATTCTATGAAACGCATGTGCAGGTAAATTGAAAATTCCCTACACTTTTCTATGATCAATCTCTTGTTAAGGATGTGATCTCTTGTTCCTCTGCCCGATCTAAAACCGACCTGTTTCGTTTATATCCATCTCTAATTTATGTTTGATTCTTTGCATTATGATGTTTAGCATTATTTTACTTGCTTGACTTATAAGGGCTATAATTCGATAGTTAGAGCAAATATGAAGGTCGCCTTTTTGGGATGGGTATATATAATGATTTTTCCCTCCCTCCGACCATGTGCTGCTTTCCTATATTTTGCAGCAGAGTTTGTGGTAAATCTTGATTCCAGCCTATCCGCCTGTGTGTGTCACTTTTGTTGTTGAGCCATCATTGCCTGGTGCTTTTTCTTTCTTTAAACTTTCTATTGCGTATCTTGCTTACTTCTTCCTTTCTGGTTATTGGCTGCTTTTCATATTCGTTTATTGTTTTGTTTTTGTTTTTTCGTGGGTCATTATACATCTCACTGCAGTATTCCATCCATCTATGTAAGATTTGCTTCCCTTATGTTAGTATGTTTCCTTGTTTATATTTCAGCACTTTTATTGATGGTCGAGGTTTGTTGTCTCTTAGGTGTCATAAATTTTCTAACATCGTTTTACTGTTACATTGGCTTTTTTGCCCTTCTATTTCAAGGCATATTTTATTTATGTAGTTTGGCTTGCCTTGCTTAATTCTACTTTGCATATCTCTTGATAGGCTTCTATAATTTGTTATGTATTTACTACTATTTTTATGTGTCTTCCTTCTTGGATAATGCTCATAGTTTCTTCTGATATATGCCCTTTCTTCTACCTGCTCTTTTTCCGTAGCATGTTTTTTGCACAGTCATTGAAAATGTCACTTATTTTGTTTTCAACTTCATTTGGAGTGTATTCTTCTTGTATTTCTAGTAATTTTTCGAGTTTGTTTTTAATTTCGATGTTGTATTCTTTCGGTATTGACGTCATATCGTATCTGGTAATCATTGAAGTGTTTGTTGTCTTTTTTATCTTTGACTTAAACTTTGCGATGAGTAACTCATGATCAGTGTCGCAGTCTGCGCCGTGTAGTGTCTTGCATTGAAGAATGTTTGTTTTCCAACGTTGATCTATTAATATTTAATAATTGGGTTTCTGGTCTTTCCGTCCGGCGACGTCCATGTGTATAGTCTTCTAGGGTGTTGTTTGAAAAATGTATTCATTACTGCTTTTCTCCGAACCATTACGGCGGTTCTCTTCACAAAAGGCTAGCATACGTTCTCAACTATTGTTCCTAATGAATAAGCCGTGTGTACCTTGACTCGAGTCATGTTGATGTGACCAGACCTATTTTTGCGTTGAAGTCGCTCAATACTATGTTTATGTCGTGCTTGTTTTTTTTTTTCAAGTGTGAATTATAGTTGCTCGTAAAAATCGTCAATTTCGCTTTCGTCTGTCGCTGATGTTGGGGCATAACCCTGTGTAATAGAGATGCTTCTTGTTGCTCCATTTATTCTGATGGTGATTATACGCTCATTTATGGGGTAATATCACAAAAAAGAATATTTGATATTTTTGGAGAGGTAGAATCCGACATCGCTAAGCCCGCTATTTTCTGATTTGTAGAAAATACAGTTCTCCATGTGTTAATGTGAAATGTACTTTCTGTGCCCATCTTTGTTCCGTTATGCCCAGTATGTCTACTTGTGTTCTTTTCATCTATTCTATTACTAGGTGTTTCTTCCCATGTTTTAAACTTCTAACGTTCCATGTTGCTGATTTAATGTGTTTGACCTTTCTGTTTACTTTGATATCCATGATGTTGAAGGTGTAAACATTGTAGACACATAAACGTCATTAGTGTCTTGAGCGAAACGTAGAATACTGTCCTGTTTTGTTTTATGTTTGTATTTTTATATACATTTTTATCTATTTTTATTTGTAGTTTTTCTATTAACTTGTTTAAATTGTTTTGCATTACTATTTGTTGTTTGTTACTGCGGCACTGTGTCGGACCCCCACCGCCCTTTTGGTTATTTATATTAGTAGTTCATACAGTGGCTCATAGAGCTTTGATTCCAGTGTTGTTTCCTATGGCCAATATGTCTGCCTCAGCGTTTCATACTCAGAAGAATCTTGAAGTATATGCTTGGTACACTCTGCTGCTTGAGCACATGTACACATGGCCGTGTTGCCAATCTTAAACTGTGTGTACACATGATGTGGTGTATTTTGTACCCAGCTCTGAGGCGTAGAAATACAACTTGTTCTGATCTATTCTTAATGTGATAGCAATCTTGTGTCGGTGTTTGTGACTTTCTTATTGAGTAGATCATCTGTTTTTCTGATGGTAAAAAAAAACGTGGATGTGAATTCAACTTATATTTTCCTCATCAACGTGAGTGCAAATTCTTCAATCTAAGTCTGCTTATCAACGATTGCGTAAATTCAACATTTATTTTTCTTATCAACGTGAGTGTAAGTTCAACTTATAGTTTTCTTATTAACAGTGGTGTTATCCACACCTATTGATTTAAGGTCAAAGTAAGCGTTAGGAACATCTATATTTTTCTGATGAATATGAGTGGCATACACTCGAGTATTTTCGTGATCAATATTGGTAATAGCCACACTTTAGTTTCAAACTTAATGTGGGAGTTGACCCCTTTTATATTGGTAGCATATCCTTTATATGGCTTAGCTATCAAACCAGCATTTGTTGTCTGCGAGAATGTTCTAGGCAATATAAATATGTTTAGTAGTTTGCCATTCCTTTCTGAACGGTCCGGATGCACAAATGTCTGTGGCGGGTATCGAACTAGGTACCTTGGCCATCACAGACGAGCTCTGTATCACTTTGCCACAGAGCCGGACACATCTCCACTCACACTCGTACATAGTCATTATCAATATGGGTATTATCCACTCTTGTATTTTTCTTATCAGCGTGGGTATTAGTTTCACATATAGTGGGTGTTAATCATGCGTATACAGTCGTCCATGTGATGATAGAATGGTGAGATTATATTACAAATAAATATTATTTGGATTGAGCGATGTATACGGTGTCTTCCACATATTCTAGACAGTTAAATCGTACGATAACTGTGCATGTTTTTTGCTTCCATATTTAAAAAAAAGGGAAGCATAAGTTATGAAAATGTTATAAAGTATCTGCTTATAATTAAGTGTATCCTACCTTTTCTTTTATGCTATTTGCCTGTTCACTACTGATCCATTGGTCATCCTTAACCACATACGAGTTACCCTGAGAGCCAACTTCTACTTCCTTGCCGCCAGAACGGATAACAGCACATACCTGTCACGTGATTCATATATATGAGCGTTAGCTGTGTTTGATAAAATAAACCATAGGATTGTTTCATGAATGCATGTATGTCATTACACAAGTAAGATCTAGTCACAGACACACAGCATCATCATGCTTCATGCTGGCTCCAGTGATCGCTCATGTAGAGTAAGCCACACATCGTCACTTTTGTCAGTTATTACAAATTCGTGTTCAAGGGTCGTACTTACACATCATCTTGTTAGAGGATGTTCATACATTAGGTAACAAAATTAGCGGTGATGGGTCTGAGAAAATGTGACAGTGATTGACAAGAGCGAGAGTGTAGTTGATAATAAGCTGATTACAACAATAATGCACTTTGCTCATTGTAAAGTGTTTAACAAAAATATTGCAAATAATAAATATACAATGTTAGTTTAATTACATGCAGTTTGTTTTGTCCTGAGCCTTGGTAGCATATTATAGAAACAAATTCTATAATTATCTAAATGTGAGCAGGTATATCGATCTTAACACGTCGTAAGTTAAAATAATATTTGATGGAAGTATTTTCTATGCAATCCCTTCCTGAAACTATTCCTTGAAATCATATCACTGTTGATAGGTAATAACTACATTACATTCAAGTAGGAAGCATGAGGATACATGAAATTAATTCTTATAGCTGACGGGAATTGAACCAGGTCTGTTCTAGCAGCACAGAATCGCTTTGCAACACAAGTAAACAAGTTTTCCGTACTTGACCAACCACATTCCCAAGAACAGATGTGGTCTCGTTAAGATTTTCAGCCTGTGTACTCAAGTCACTGAGAACAGAGCTATCGAAACAAGGACTATTACACCATCAACGAACATCCCGTACACGTATTAAGGTATCCTCAGGAATACAAACACAGAACATGCATATTCATACACAAGGTATAGGTATATTTCCTTGTCTACGAATATGCATGTTCTGTGTATTCCTGAGGATACCTTAATTCTGGTACGGGATGTTCGTTGATGTTGTAATAGTCCTTGTGTCGATTGGTCTGTTCTAAGTGATTTGAGTACATAGGCTGAAAGTCTTGACGAGACCACATCTTTTTTGGGGATGTGGTTGGTCAAGTACGGAAAACCTGTTTACTTGTGTTGCAAAGGGATTCGGTGCTGCTAGAACAGACCTGGTTCAATTCCCGTCAGCGGTAATAAATACATTATCCTGACATAATCAAATGATTGAAGATCCTACCAGATATTGAAACGGATCTACCATTTCTTCGAAACATCTTATGAACATTAGGATATGTGAATGAATATGTTGCTACTTTGAAAAGAAATCATTAATTTATATATCACTAAATACAAAATATAAAACGCCAAAAAATGGAACAACATAAACAAATATTTTATTTTAGATATGTAGAAATTATATTTATACAAGACCAATGTGAAAAGGAAGTTGAACATCGAATTATAAATAAACTACAACTGTATCTATGAAGTTAATTCGAAAACAACAAACATATAGCCCAATTTATCAAGCATTCTGAATCAGCATACTAAATTGTATCTATATTAGTGCCACGAAAAGTACGTTGCCGATGTTGAATACTGTGCCGAAATCTGACCGAAGACGGATGTGTCGATCCATTAGCGCAAACAAAACGGCGATAACAAATTTCCATTATATGGTCTACATTGTGCACACAATTTAGTAGGACCATTGCATTGGAGGTTACAGAAATGTGGTTTCTGAGAAATATGATTACAATACCATGGTCAGCTAAGACAACTAATGCAGAGGTTCTCATTGATGCTGGCGTCAATCAATGATCAATAATGTCAAACATTAGCGGCAGAAAGTCAATGTTTCTTTCATTTGCTGAGAAGAACATATCTTGAACACTTAATAACCACTCAATGGGAGAAGAGGGGACGACGAAGAGAAAAGATACTTGATGGACTTGTAATGTGGCACAGTAGAAGCTCACAAACCGAGCTTATTGACAACAAAAGAGACGGAGTCGTGGAGAAAAATTATCGCCTACGCCATTCGGCATGTCACTTCATTGATTGCCCTGCTACAAGAGTTTGAGATGGTCTTCTTGCTGATGCTGGTTTTTTCAGAAGGGAAATTTGTGTTTTTCAGAAAAATTAATAAAGATTGACAAGATTGTGATGGACATTAAAAGTATCATTGTGGCACATGCGAGTCTCGAGAGCTTGCATAATACACGGATGCAAAATGATAACGTTCTGTAAATGGTACGTCTCATATAGGAGGAATACGCTCAACAGAAGGAATAGGAAGTTGTCACTATGAAAATGTATCTTCCTATAATACGTTTACTAATTCACAAACATGGCTGAAAGTGAATACCTTCGAAACTATATGCTAGATCGCATATAATGTTGACATTCAGGAGTAGAATTTCAGTGACAATATATATGTTTGTGTTCTTAGATAAAAAAAGGATATATTGTGTGTTCAATTCCACAGTAGGTTATATATATATATAAATCTCATCCGTGTGCACGTAAAATAACGTCTATATGGTGAATTGTTACGTGACGTATTCTCTCCAGGACTTCCCAATAGTTAGTCATCAGATCACCATCACTGCAAACTGGACACGTCCATATTTGATTCCATCTCTCCCTGAATATATCCACCATTACACATCTGCTGACAGTACAGTCGCTAAGCTGGTTCATGATGATAAAGGGAGGAATGATGAGGAGAGATAGCGAATAGATAGTGGAGGAAGCAAATAAGGAGCAGCATATCAGGGAGGAAGAGATTATGAGGAGAAGAAGTGAGGAGGGTAAAGTGCACAGAAGGAGGTACGGAGTGAAAATAGATAAGGTATGGTGCAAGTAAAATACAAGCACCTCTCCTCCTATCCTGTAGATGCAAGTTGGGATACAATCATTGCCAGCGATGTCATAATATGATATTTGTCAGACTACAGATTATACTTCATGATTTGTTAGTGTTATGGCAAGCTCTTCATGTATTACGTGTTGTAGCCTGCGATCTATTCAATCCTTCATGAAGAACGATGGTATATTTACAATTATTTCCGAATATTGTGAACATCTGCTTAGGATCGGAGTTTTTGTTGTGTTCTGTAAGCAGAGTCAACTCGTCTGCGTTAAGCAAGTACAACGACCCGACCCTGCTGAATGTGAGATATATTGTTTTCAATGCATTGTAGAATTGAATGTAACCCCTCCTTTAAGGGAACTTATAATTTTCTTTAAATTTTTGCATCTTGCACAATCCTTAATTTCCGTTGGTATTTTGGATGTAATCGGATGTATGTTGATATTTGTGAAGGCCCTTTTCTGGCAGAGTAATAAAATCTGGATCAGTCTCATCAAAACAGTCTTAGTTTCTGTGTAATATTAACCCTAGATGTACCATTGTCGAAATACCAGTATGTATACGATTGATGCCATCCATCCTCCACACTAACATCTTGAATTTCTTTTAATTTGGATTCAAGTCTTGGGAGAGGCTGGTTGCTGTATTGCGATGGCTTTTATTGTTTCTGTTCAAACGTTTTCTTACTGTGTATCCCTGTGTCTGCCTCTACCACATCATGTGAAAATTGAATTTGGAGACTATCATTCTCCTATTAGTCCAACATTCTGCAATACAAATGTATTTAATTATCCGAAGTTCTTTCATGTCCCTTGACCAGCTGATGACATACTCTAGCATCTACTACTTTTTGAAACGTGAATGATTCATGTTATCTTCTTGAGTGTAGGAATTCGAAATACTGAGTTGGTGATAGTGTGATCATGATTGGAACATACTGTCAGAAGATATAATCCATTGATGTTGCACTTACCTTTCACGTGTTCTCCAAGTGAACCATTCCATAAACGATGATCATTCCCAACGGTTACTTTGAAATCACAACGATCATTTTGTCCGTTTTTAGCATCGATGGCATTGCTATGTCAAGTTCCTATAAAATTGATCGTTTTCTTCGTCTGGTTTCGGCACTGTAGGAGCACATGCGCTAATTAACTTTTATAAACTTCGTACTTGCACATTTACATACGTTGCGTTTTCAGATGGTCGATAAATTATCGGTATGACTTGGGGACATGTGTACACGATCGGCTTTAACTGCAAATAAAAATGATAATGCCGGACTCTACCAGGTTGTGTGAACACTAACATAACTATGCAAGGGCGTATCCTAACTCGTTATTTTAAATCACATGTATGTGGCAATTATGTAATAGCACATATTTTGTTACATTATTATTGAGAGTCTTCACTCTTTCCTGGAATTATTATAGTGTGATATATGGCAATTATTATCCTCTCCCATTTTCTATAAAAACGACGCCCCTGCTCTAGAAGAACATACCCTTTGTCACACTACGCTCCTGCGGACTGAAAAGTACCGGAGAAAGGAGTTAATTGAATCAGTGATCTCATTACGGAATTGTCTATCTCTCTGGAAGTGTCACGACACATTTCAAGTAGAGAGTTTCACATACGTTTAGGGTTTCATCGAGAAAATCACACGAAAGTACTATGGCCATTTTAAGAGCGATATATATGTGTGGCCCGGAATTCATTAAACTTGGAGATTCAAGACAGCTGGACGAGCTAGAGAGTGGAACGAAAGGATACGTAAATTATTAAGCAAAAAATGTCCCACATAAAGTTTACATACATCAAGAATTCAATCAAGAAAACTGACAGACACGGGACACACTAAGAGGAGAGAGTTAAATGCAGATTCGACTATCGCATGGGAACGCATAAATTAACAAAACTGAGAAACCATTAGCTATTCATCCGGATGGCAGAGTTTGCAGGAATGTTGAAATACAAGACGCCAGAGAATAAAGGTCAATTAATTAATAAAAATGCTAATTAGTGTTTCTAGTCGTTTTGTGGAATGGTAAACACACAGATAGAATTGTAATTATGAACAGATTTCAGGGAAACATGTCTGATAGAATAGAACATAGAGAAGGGGACATCGTAGGAGAAAGATTGACACAAGACAAAATAGTTGTTGTCTGGTGTAGGAAGATTATCTCGAAAAAACCAATGAAATTATTCGACACAAACAAGCGGGCAGGGACGTATTGAGATAGAAAAAGGGATGTTCTTTAGTTTTTGGGTTGCCACTTCAGTTTTCGGATAGTTAGCGTCTGGGGTTGCTGATCCCAGCAATGAGAGAAATTCCACTGCAGGACGATACTAGCAGACTTCAAGACGTCATAAGTCGAGAAGTTAGGACTTGCTCACTGGAGAGTCCAGAGTTAGCTTAGACCGTTGTAGCGAGAGTCTAGAAGTTTCCCCGGGTGAAACACTAGACATTGTTCTGCAGTTGTGAAGTTTATTACAGCTAGGTGGACAAGATTCTGAATCCAAGATGTCCACAGGTTAAGAACGAACTTGAAGTTATATCGTTTTGAACGTAAGGTTTATATTGTTTGATGAACCGAATGATTATCTTGCTGAATTTGAAGAATCAAGATTGTCTGACGGAATTGAAGTGCATATTGATTATAGAACGTGATGATTATAATTGCTTTATGTTGTACTCAGAGTGTAGATGTTATGGACTGATCAATCTGTAATAAAGTTACATATGTATATATATAATACACATGTGATGGTTTTCACGTTGGTGTATGTTCTAGTAGCAGTTCATTCACCACCGTTTGTCTTGTCATACGAAGGAGTGCATTACATTGGATCAGACGTACGTTTATTAATGATTACATACCACCCCCCTACCATAGCATAAACACGATATTTTGAGGCTCCATATACACCATCTAAATTTGTTCAGATCTCTCCAGAGGCAGAATCCAGTGCTACTTACACGGCTAATTGAGAAGAAGAAGGAACTTTGAATTTGACAGATATCGGACAGAAGCCAGTGGTTAATTCTGACAACGCTAGGTTGCACTTAATTGTGAATGTTTTGGAACAGCTCCAGAACATAAACCATCCATTTGAAGATGTTGCAACTGTAATCAGAGAAAAGAGGAAGTTGACCAAGCCTGGTTCTTTAAGAAAATGCGGGAATTGCGAAAAAGTACGCGAATATGGATGGTTTATTCTCCAATTCGAAAGTCCTTCTCTGTTTCGATTGTCGCTTGTTCTCGACCATGACCTAGTCTGAATATTCCTTTGTTTCAGAAGAAGGTTTAAAAAACTGGAGGAAACCCTAGCCCCGAGTAACAGACCACGAGTACAGTCCATCGCATCAACAATCGCTGATAAAATGGAAGGAGCTTGAACTTCAGCACTGTACTGGTAACACCCTCGACAGTACCACTCAAGTACACATTCCGAAAGGGAAAGAAAAATGGAGAGAGGTTCTAAAACGAAAACTCAACATTATTAGTTTCTTGGGCAAACAAGAAATAAATTTCTCATAACAAATAGAAAAAATGCCAGGACTCAAGATCAGTGAGAAAATAATAAACAATCTTAGAAATGAAGATGACACTGTTCTTTTAGCAGAAAGTGAACATGAACTACACATACTAATAGATCAACTCAATAAATCAAGTAATGAATATGGGCTGGATATAAATAACCAAAAACAAACACCGTGATAATCAGCAAAGACACAGAAGAACATGAGCTAAACATAAATTTACATGGAGAGAAACTACAACAAGTAAAGCATTATCACTATCTTGGACACATGATGGCAGATGTGAAACAAGTTAAAAGAAGAATAGGAATGACTAAAAGTACCTTCAATGACATGAGGAAAATAGTAGCATGTAAACAAATTACAACAAGTTAAAAATGGGAATTATAAAATGCTATATCTATTCCATATTAATGTACGGTACAGAAACATGGACACTAAATAAACAATTAGAAGACAGAAGTGATGCCTTTGAGATGTGGGTATAAAGAAGAATAGGGAGAACATCATGGATAGAGAAGAAAACATATAAAGAGATGCTAAAGACACTTAATATGAAGAAAGAACTACTAAGAGAAATAAAGATCAGGCAAATAACATATTTTGGACACATTAAAAGACATGACACCTTATTGAAGACCTTACTTGAGGGTAAAGTCAGAGGGAAGCGAGCAAGAGGTAGGCACAGATAAAAGTGGAAGAGTAACATCACACGATGGACAGGTTACAGTCTAGCAGAGTGCACCACCACGACAAGAGAAAGGGATGCTGGAGATCCGTTGAAGACAACCTTCGTTGCAGAGACAGTACTTGATGATGATAATGATGATGGGCAAACACAACTTGGCTCTACGTGGTCATCGGGAGTATCATCCATTCGAATCGACGCAGGACAAGGACAATTGCCTTGAGCCTGTAAAGTTTTTGTCGAAGTATAATCCCGTTCTCAATGAACACACTCTTAGGATCCAAATTGGAGGTGCTCCACTGCCATCTTACTTGTCCCCGAATGTTTAAAACCAGTTCATCAAAGTATTGGGTGAACAGGTTCAACGTTGTAATATCCGGCGGTAAAAGAAGCCAAATATTTTGCCATAATATTTGATAGCACACCTGATGTGTCGCACATGTGTCACACTTCGCAAATGTTTCGTTATGTTGTGATGGAATGCCCTCGTGTGTCTGTTGAAGAGTCTTTTATCGACTGTATTGACACAGAGAGAAAAATGCAGCCGTGATTGCAAGAATTATTTTGAAGAAGCTAGAGGTGGATGGCATCGACATTATGGACTGCCGAGGACAATGGTAAGATAACGCTGCTGTGATGAAAAAGGAACATTCGGGAGTTCAGAAACGGATTTGCGATATAAATCCAAAATACCAGTATATTGTATGTTCACACCATAGTTTAATCCTAGCGGCATGTTCTTGGATCTATGCGGCACTAGAAGAATTAAACTCTGTGACCTTCTTCGACTCACTTGATCGTCTGCACACCTTCTTCTCCAATTCCATTCACCATTGGGACTTGCTGATCAAAACTACTGGAACTAGTATCAAACGATTAACCGAAACACGCTGGAGCGCAAGATGCAAAGAGGTCAAATTGGTAAAACGCCACTTTCTCAAGATTCTAGAAACACTTGAACTTTTCACTTAGAGAACCGAAAATTCGGGAACGAGATACATGGCTGACAGCTTTGTGGTGGCAATGCAGTCATTTACGTTCTTGTCGTATCTAGGGTTCTTGTACCTAGATTTAACCGAAACAAACGACACTCAGGCATATATATAGAAGAAGGACTTGATTGTTCGGGATTGTGCAGCAAAAATGAAAGCTTTGAGTGAATTCCTCACGACTTCGAGGGAAACAGTAGTCGATGCGAGTTTGAGCTATGCGCAGTTGTTGTGTTCTGAACTTAGAAACCCTACGAAGCCATAGCGGCGAATACGTCGTAGAAAGAAGTTGCCGATACTGGATTAAGCTGCAGAAATGAAGTTCGGTTGGAAATATGCGCTACCATGGAAGAGTGAATTTAGGAGATCTCAACACGATATGAACAATTGCATGAGGTTGCTGACATGTTTGGTTTTCTTTCTCCAAAGCAAATGTTAGACGAACGAATGGACACTGATCTTCACAACGCTCCTTATGATGACAAGGATGAATTTTTACTCCAGAGAAAGCCACTAATGGATTTTGTCGCAGCATATTCTGCCTTGAACTTTAAGAATCAAAGGCCTTTGGAATTACTGCATTCATTCAGAAACATAAGCTTTCCGATTCAGTACCCAACATTTTCATTTTATTGTGTGTGGCCATATCCTTAGGTGTTAGTATAGCAACTTATGAAAGGAGTTTTTCCAAACTCAAAAACTATATCAGGTCAACTATGAGCCACTTTAGATTGAACAACCTTGCAATTATATCAATCGAACATGAGCTGGTCAATGATGTGAACTTCGACACGGTCATTAATGACTTCACTAATAGAAAAGCTCGTAAAGTGAATTTGTAATGTGAAATTTAAATTTTAAAATTAATTTCTATCTTTGTTAAAAGTGTATATATATCGATACAGTCATAAACGTGTACAAATGTACTCGTGATTGTATATATATATATATATATATATATAATTTCAATTTGGGGGTGGGAGCATTAACATCTTCATCGCACCGGGCAGCACTTACCCTAGGAACGACCCTGGGACTATTTATAACCTCATCTTTCTATAAGCTGACCTTTATCTGGTATCCTCCTTTCACTCAAGGCTTTATAAATACACAGCTGGTAATCATAGCTATCAATAATCGCTAATTAACTAACATAATCATCATCAACAGGTGCCATGCCGGCTGACATATGTGGTCATGGCTCTCCACAGCTCACTGTCCAAAGTATTATGTATCAAGGTCGTTGTTGTTTCCTTGCCCTGCCCGGTTGTCAAACTGTCTAATATTTTCTCACGGTGTCGCCATCTGTCTCTGTTGCCTTCAATTTTGCCTGTTGTGAATATGTTCTCTAAACATGCCTGTATCATGAAATGGACCAAACAAATATTGTCTTGTTCTTATATTGCTTATTAAGGTCCGTTTCTCATTTGACTCTTTCAACACTACATTATTTTGTCTGGTATAATCATCATTCTTCTGTGGAACCACATCTCTGTTGCCTCTAATTTTTCACTTTCCAGTTTAACTAACAGAATACTAATTAAAAAATCACTCTATAATGTTTTCAGTTTATTTATAACAATAGTTCATTAGCTCCGTCTTATATAGTTATTTATTGCCCTATATTTGTGAAGGGCAGAGACTAACGATGAATGTAACCATGAGAATGTACAGTTCACAGTTCTTACACTTAGCCTATCCGCATGGCTAGAGAATCGAATACTATTCATACATGTTGTGACCTTGATACTGAACAGTTCACTGATTATATTATTAATATACGACATGTTTCTCAATCAGTTGTATTCCATCGATTGAGTTGCATCTGTATTCCTCTTCCTCGGTTCTTAAAATTAAAGATATTCGCAGGATCCTGTGGTGTAGCTCTTCAGCACCACTGCAACATAGGATGCCATCGGTATCTACACATTCAAAGTAAAACTGTAAGCCGTCGAAATAAAGGACTTCCTGGCGGACTCGCTTCAGTGGACAACTTCAAAAAGACTGTATAACCTTAACTCATGTTATCTCTGGATCACAGGAATTCAAGAACTGCCGATAGCGATAAATAAATCTCAAGGAAACAATATAATAACCTTCAATACTGGTTATCACAGAAAACACGATTTCAAAATGCTTATTGACATGGGTTAGCATTCTTGAACTGCTACATAACCTTCAACCAAGGTTATCTCTGGAACAAACGACGTATAAGATTTAATTGGAGGAATATATCAATCCCTCTTTTCTAACAAAGAACTAAGTCGATAGATTCGATGAAGAGGTATTACACGCTCTCTAAACTTCAGCTTTATCTTCGCACATATAAACATAATTTCAGACAAGTTCCCCCTCTCTGAACTTATTAACTTGGTACTTAGATGACAATTGTCGCTGAAGAGTTTCATAAAAATTACAGTTCAATTACTTTTCTGACACATGCTTCATTCGTCAGAAACCTCAGAATAACTCTTATTCTGGAACAACTTTAACTTCTATTCTCGAAATGATGGTTGTTTGTAAACCCCTACTGGTTGTCATAGCTCCTCAACAACTTCATTTGATTTTTCTTTCATAACCGAACTTCTATTTCAATTAGATTCTTTGACATACTGTTTAAATATACAACTTTAGTCTAATACTGTAATTGTATATCTACTACACAACTTTAAAACGGAAATTGTATTACTACTGCTCAACTTTAACACTGGGATTCTTTAACTGCTGCTTGACTCATGGTTAATTTGCTTCACAATTCATATTCCATATATCACAAACTAACAAGAAACGACTGAAATTCGTTCTGTACAAATACAACAGCAGATTTCCTTCATGACGACCCAGTTATTCAGCAAACACGTGACTAAAATCATAGTAGCTGACATTATTATGCAAAAGGGCCGCCATTAGTACAACTCAACTGGATTTCTGTGGTTGTTGCTCCCAGTTCTGCTTCTGATTGATCTATTCATAAACGCAATACACAATTTTTTATTCATGCCCAAAAAAAGTTCTTTTTCGTCTTATATCGCTCAATTGAAACATATCTATATTTGTAATTATGTCTTCTGAATAAAGTTCACTGTTGTAGTGCACATAGTGGCCCTTAGAGCTTTGATATCAGTGTTTTTTCCTCTGGTCAATATGTCTGACTCAGCGTTTCATAATACAAACACTCTTGAAGTATATCTTTGACACTCTGTACCGCCTGTCCATATGTACACATGGCCATTTTGTCAATCTTGAATGTTGCGTACATGTGCTTGCTGAGTCGATTGTTTCCCATTCTGAGGCTTGAAATTAAAACATGCTCCGATCTGTTCATAATGATAGTCATCTTCAGTTGGTGTTGGTGTTTTTGATTATTTTTAATTATAGACTCATTAACTGTTTATTTCTCATGGTAGGTGATTGTTACATCTGGTTGGTCTTCGACAGCACCTTTCTTTGCCAGTTGGTCTGCCTTTTCATGTCCTGGCATTCCACAGTGAGAGGGTATTCATTGCATAGTTACCTTATACTGGTAAGACAGTTCATTAAGTCGTTTTATTGTTAGCCTGCTAGATATCCCGACTGGAGATTTTGAAGCATTGACCTTTCATATGTCAGGAATACCACGGGCTGTGGGTCATTGTTGGAGTTCAGCAGTTTTTTTTTCAGTTAACACCCTAATTGCCTGGGTTTCTGCATTAATTATTAATGAATCCCTCTGTTCTAATCGTATTTGGGCGTGTGTGGATATTCTGGTAGCTGTCAACTTCAAGTAGGCATGTAATGTGTCTACAGAGTCGTTTAGCTTGGTAGAGTAAGCAGTTTGTTTTCAGTCGCCACATTGCTAGATTTTATATTTTCCCCTTCATTGGATGACTTGGCATACAGAAAGACATTTCTTTCTTGTTTTCGCGCATGTGTGTCTCTTCGTTCATATATTGCTTGCGTTGTCAATCGCATAAAATTGGTAGCAAATGTGTGAACTAGCTTCTAAAACTTTTTTTTATCAAACACAATTGTGGCCTACTTCTAATAGTAGACGAATTAAACTTCTCTTTTTTCAGTAAACAGATGCATATTTAATGTGATGTTTCCTATTCTATATTTAGCAGTCTTTGTAAAAACCTTCATTTAACTACGAGCACAGTGAGTTCTCACTGTTGGATTGCTAATCCTGTCGCAGTTTTGTATATGGAAAACCACACCTGGCTACGCTGTGCTCTCTAATTAATGCATACATTATAGAGTCCACCTATTCCAGATGAAGAATTCCGAAACACCGAATTGCACGTCCATTTGTTTCGACTGAGAATCAACACAACCGTTGTCTTGCGCTTGAAATATGATATATAACACTACATACATATGGAGTTCCCCAACATCTGATAAACCTATGTCATAGCATGTATGCCAATAGCCAATGCTCAGTAAGAACGGGCACATGTACATCTGATAATTTTAAAATGCACTCAGGTGTGGGACAGGGATGTGCACTATCCCCCCCCCCCCACAATCGTTCTTAACATACATAGATCACATCCGCAAAGTAGCAAAGACAATGGACGAAAACAATCTGAGGATAACTTAACGATAACTACTATTAGCAGATGACCAAGCACTAGTTTCATAATCTGAAGAGGTACTACAAAGACATATAGATAGAATACATCAATCTAACATACCATGACGAATAATAGCGTTATGGGAGTGAAAATTGATTGAAAGTTTGACCCTGTCCGAAGATGAAGACTTATGAGTGTGCAAAAGGGCGTCCAAACTGGAGATGATGAACACTCGAAGAAGAGCAAACCAGAACACTCTTTCGGGGTATAGGCGACAACGGAAAAAATCCGCCAACTCGTGGGTTTTCACGAGAAAGTCCTCATCACCTCTACACAAACACAGACAGTAACACCAATAATAACAGTGAAATAGAACCTAGTTTAGATGAAGTCAGATGGGTCATTAAGAACCCGAAGATAGGGAAATCTGATAAAATGAATTCTGCTGAAATGATGTTCTCGCAAGAGCTAGACACGATCAGTCTACATACCATTACCGAAGAAGGGAACTCTAACACAATGCAGAAACGGCATAATAATTGCATTGATCATTCACGGCATCAAAATTCTGCTTGGTATCATTATGAAAATACCACAAAATAAGTTCGAAGAAGACTGAAATGACGCACATGCATATTTCAGACACGACAGAGACACTAGAGTCCATATGTTAAATATGTGGAATATTCATAGAGAAATGCAGAGTTTACTGTCAACATCTACACAAGCTTTATTGACTACACCAAGGCATTCGATTGTGTACAATATCACAAACATTGGAATATCATGAACGACATGGGTTTCCCACTACACCTAATCTGCATCATAAAAACAATATATCAAGACCATACGGAACCGTGGGAATAGATAGTAAAATATTTGATTGGTTTCAGCGTGGAAATAGAGTTAGACAGGAATGTCTCATATCAACATATTGTGTCAGAGTAAGGTGAGCACATCTCAGAACAAAATAGAACACCCTTAGCAGTATAGAGATTTGGAGGAGAATGGATTGAGAATTCAAGAGGTCCGGTGAAGACCGGAAACCGAACTATGAAGCTGAAGGGTCGACAATAGTGACCACATTGGAACTAAAGTTCGAAGACGAAATCTTGAAGGGGCAGCCTGAAGTTGCATGAAGAACCACGGAAGAAATAATGTTACGCATCGAGATGGATCATAATGGGGGAGGGCCAGAGATTAGTTAGAACCAACAGAAATTGGAACCAGGTTGAAAGAACGATTGTTAAACATCTCGGGAGGTACACTTCGGAAAATCCATAGTAAGATTGCAGAATAGTAAACAAAATTTACAGAGAGAAATAGAGAGAGAGAGAGAGCGCGAAAAGCAGAGTATTACAAAATTCAATGAGATGCCAATTTATTCATGTCCTTTTTTGTAAGATAAACGTGTCTTACCAGTAACAAATCAACAGTTCTACGTGTTGACACCCGGAGTGTTCGTGGTGAGTTCGTATCCAATAATGTTTAGTAGTTAGAGCATAGTTCACTCATCCAATTTTTATGCTAAAATTACAATGTGCACTTACATAGTGTTGATATTATAGAAAGTGTATACAATGAACTACGTTGTCTTGTTTGTTTTCATGAAATTGGGATCACTGAAAAATGTTATGGTGAAGTCTTGTTGACAGTCATAATGAAGAGGAATAAAGATATATAATTATAAATATAATGCACAAGAACATTTAAGAAAGATAACATTAAACAAGATAAAGTATATAGCGACACATCGAGAGGAATATCCTTCGTATCACAACTTTTGGATACTACAGATAGATGAAGTAAATGAGGCATATACGATCTTATTATTATACAAGATTCAAGACGGAATAGGAAGGAGTACCACACACAAACACCCTTGTCATAACAGTAGAATTGTTGAAATATCTACATGTTATTTAGAGTATACAACACCACAACAAATAATATTTAGAGAATACAACATGACAACAAATGGTATTTAGAGTATACAGCACCACGCCAGATGGTATTTATAGAATGCAACACCACAATAGAAGGTATTTAGAGTATACAACACCACAACATATAGTATTTAGATAATACAACACCACAAAAGATGGTATTTAGAGCATACAACACCACAACAGATGGTATTTATAGCATACAACAGATGGTATTTAGAGTATACAATATCACAGCAGATGGTATTTAGAGTATACATCACCACAACAGATGGTATTTAGAGAATACAACACCACAACATATATCGCTTATAATATACAACGGCACAACAGATTTGAGATTAACATGGCTGGTGTCTATTCTATTAGAGGGCAAAAGACCGTACACTCACTCTCCCCTCAACACCGAAAGGTATATGTGGACATAAATAAGAAGAAGAAGAACCGATGGGGTTTAGAGTATGCATAAGCACAACAGATGGAGTTTAGAGTATACATCAGCACAACAGATGGGGGTTTTGATTATACATCAGCACAACATATATTGTCTAGAGTATACATCAGAACAACAGATGGGGTTTAGAATATACATCAGCACAGTAGACGGGGTTTATATTAGTCATCAGCATAACAAATGGGGTTTATTGTATACATCAGCACAATAGATGGGGTTTAGAATATACATCAGCACAGTAGACGGGGTTTATATTAGTCATCAGCATAACAAATGGGGTTTATTGTATACATCAGCACAATAGATGGGGTTTAGAATATACATCAGCACAACAGATGGGGTTTAGAATATACATCAGCACAACAGATGGGGTTTAGAATATACACTATCCCTCTAACTGTCACACATACTTGGTACCAACAACATTACTTGTTACAATAATTGATAATAATAAAAAGACTAGGGAGGGCGATACCCCCCCCCCCTTGGGTCACAATATATCTTCAATATTTAAAAAAAAAGATTACAAAGTAAGGAATGTAAGAAATCAGCAACAGAGAAATAACTTGGACCAACTCAGCATCAGTGGTCACGAGATACCAGAGCTACGATATGCTGATTATGCAACCTTATTGGCACACAGTTAATCTGACCTCGAATACCTCATAAAGTTCATTAAAAACATAATGAAAAACGAAACATATGAATGGAAACAAGACCACCATTAAGATAAGGACAACATCACTTGCAAGTTCTCAATCAATAGCAACATCAGTGAATTAGAAAGAGTCAACAATTTTGAATGTCATGTTTCTCTTATCAACATTAACAGTGATATATAAAAATCAGAAGAGGTTATCTATCGATACAAAACAAAACAAATAAACATTTGCCTTAGCAGCTGCAAAACAACAAACTAACATTTCAAAGAGCATGTCAGTAAATGGGAGTAAATTCTGGACACTAACTAACAAAATTAATATTACAATATTAGCATTTGAAAACAAAATGTTATAGTTGTTGTTATTGTTGTTTTTGTCGGTATCCAAACGCTGATGAGTGATGATACTCTTGTCAACATAATGCAATCCTTAAAAAAGTGCAGGTCTACTGAAATTGATTTAGTGATCAATACCGTAATCTAGTGACTGTTAAGGGTGTCTGTAGAAGTATTTTTCCTAAAGATAAACGTTATGGGCATTCAATAAGGAGGTGTTCTACTGGTAAATTGCAATGAGAGTAGTGTCTACAATTGGGTTGTTGCTGGGGTCTGATACGGTTTAAACGGCTATTGGTCCTTGAATGCCCTTGAATATGTGCATCAAAATCGCCAGCTATGTAGGTTCTACTTACTGTTGGCTCAGACTCTGGAAGACGTGTGGATAATATTTCGGGACAGTAAATATTGTGTGGTGTACAAAACATGTTATTTTTGTCCCATTCATGTATTCTATGGTGTTCTATGTCTACTTCAGGACTGTTGGTTACTGTGGGATGGACATAATTTCTATTTAATGTCATAATGCCCTGACACTTCGTACATTTACTATTATGCTGTGTGTAGCCTGTCCTGTTAATTTCTTTTCGTGATTATTTTGTTTACTGAAGGAGGGCTACTTTTATATTATGTTCCTGTAATGTTTTTATTACTTATGAGATCTTGCTCTGTATTCCTACTATGCTTAGTTGTAGGATGTTTAGGATTCCCTCGTTGGCTTTTCGCAAGGAGCAGGGGAGTAATCTCTCTTTCGCGGGGGTTGGTAACCGAGACAACGCCCGATCTCATATTGTATATTTTGCTTTGGCGGATATTGTTGGTCTTTTATTTGATGAAGTTTACAAATATTACAGAAAACTTCTCAGAATGTCATGGATCAACAATTTCATCAATATAGCCATCCTGAGAGAAATGAATGTAAAAGAAAACACAGAATATAATCTACAGATGACAATACACAGACTTTGTCCTGTGTATTGTCATCCGTAGATTATATTCTGTGTTTTGTTTTGTTATATGTACCATATTTACATCCGTTAGTGATAGTGTGTAGTGTTTTAGTCGTCATTAAGTAGGACTTCATTACCTGTTTTACACGTGAGTATTATTTTCCATAAATATGGCATGGTTTCTGGGTGGGTGACGAGCAAGGGGCAGACCAAGAAGAAGATAGACGAACACTTCAAAGATCACCTGAACATTACAGTAACAAAAGCGGAAAGACTGGCTAGAAATCGAAGTCTGTGATTAAGTGCCGCATCCTATCCAGGATATGCTACCTGTTAATGGTGATATTAAATAGCTTAAAAAGAAAGAAAAAACAGTACATAATCTTTGATATCATTATTCTAGAAAACAAACTTCACAATGTATATGTGGATGAGGCTGCCCTTTACGTCCGCAAGATAGACAGGGTGGGGGTGGGGGTTGGGTGGGGGTGTAGAAGAGAGTTACCAACCTAATAACAAGAGGTCACAAGACGAGTCACTTTAAACATTCACGCTACGCCACTGCTTTTGATTTGCTTATAACATACTATTGTGTTGTGTAAATCATACTATTGTGTTGTATGTACCATACTATTGTGTTGTATGTACCACATAATTGTGTTGTATGTACCATACTATTGTGTTGTATGTACCATACTATTGTATTGTATGTACCATACTAGTGTGTTGTATGTACCATACTATTGTGTTGTATGTACCATACTATTGTGTTGTATGTACCATACTATTGTGTTTTATGTACCATACTATTGTATTGTGTATACCATACTATTGCATTGCATGTGCCATACGATTGTGTTGTATGTACCTTACTATTATTTTGCATATACCATACTATTGTATTGTATATACCATGCTATTGTGCTGTATATACCATATTATTGTGTTGTGTATATCATACTAGTGTGTTGATTTATTATCCTGTATCATGAAATCAGAAGTTTATCTTCTATTCAGAGACGTCACATTTACGATGTGTACATATTCGCTATCATGTTCACCTACATTTCGAAGATATATTCAGTTTTTTTTCCCCATGTGTTATCGATGTTATTTTAAACAGTTAAAGTTTATAACCATCTTCACGAAAGTAACTTGACTATGGTTTCACTTACCTCGTAAAATGCCATAAGTCCTTTAGTGCCAGTAATATTGCCAGCATTTCCTGTTCCATTTGATGGTGATAACACATCATGCTTATCTTTGTTAGTTAGAGTAAATGTACGGGCAAAACTGGGTATAGCAATGTGGAGTTTTGACGCATTAGCTTTTAAATTAGCATAGTACTTGACAATATAGTCCTAGTTAGATTGACGAAGATAAATATTGTATGTCAGAATGTTATATAGCAAAATGTTGTAAACAAAATGTATCAAGTTTCATGACACATATTGTTAAACATCGTTCCTGTTTGATGTTATTATACTTTGTATTATTCACATTCTGTACATATAAACATCATTTAACATATTATGCCCCCATGCAGAATTTCCCACTATTCGCCCATCAGACCACCCATTATGCAACAATAAACTATCATATAAAATAACATTATAGTGAAACTGTCCTTTTGTGAAACCCACATGCATTCTTCTATACAAGTGTGTTCCCCTTTGTGAAAAACAAAGTGTTAAGCAATTTGAGGAAGAAAAAGCATTCAGTCCACTACAAGACAACATAATCGACTATGACTATATCAACATTACGCCAGTGTACTATTCGGAGTGGGAACTACAAAGAACGAAATAAATAAGGTAGTCGATGAATTATGTAGATGTATATCACGTGCTGTTCGTAAAATCATTCCTAGTGTGACGTGTAAACATTACCGACATTATTACAGTAATGAACTAGATAGACTGCAAAATGATGTGGATACATCTCAACATAGATTCAGAGTCCATGTCATGCATATAAACTACATAATAATTATCAAAAAGTTAAGTTCAGATAACCAAGCTATGCGCTATGTAAGGAAACTATATATATATATATATCATATACTCGTTGAAATCTTGTAATAGATTCAAATAACATGAATAAGATAATAACTAAATGATGTGATTAATAAATAAAATGTTGCATTGTACAGAAATGGAACAATTCTCTTGAGAAAACATGCAGCTGTCTACTCTGCATTTTCTTTGCTGACAAAATGAAATTTATCCTTTAGAAACATCATGACATTCGTGCGAAAGACTCCATCG
This sequence comes from Meghimatium bilineatum, assembly GCA_034231615.1. Classification (NCBI taxonomy): domain Eukaryota; kingdom Metazoa; phylum Mollusca; class Gastropoda; order Stylommatophora; family Philomycidae; genus Meghimatium; species Meghimatium bilineatum. The sequence goes on from CM067320.1 coordinate 60,319,237, forward strand.
AGTCTGTGTAATTTAAATATTTGATGAGAAATTAATGTATCTCTACAACAACCATGCAAAACAAAATAGAAGGTGTTATTAGAAGAGGTGGAAAACATGAGGTCTGGACCAATAATATGAAAGTCTAGATTCTTAAAAAAAAATGTTTCCACATTGTAACATGAACTCTAGTACTTATAACCACTAGTATTTACAATGTTCATATTAGGAAAAAAAGATGATGATGACTATGGTAAATGCACTGTATGTTTACATTTGTTTTAAATTAACAAGAATGTAAATAATACTACAGTTTCACAAACGTTTAACTGTTAACTGTATGTATCGTTGCATATAATCTCAGCACAACCAATGAAACATATTACATTTGAAATACTTGATTTTACCCATGTAACAACAAATGAACCATCATTTAGTTCATCAACCAACAGCCTGTACTAACAATTATTGTAAAATTTCGTTTCCCTAAAAAATAAAATGAGTAAACGACATTGGCAGTGACTGCTGCGATTCATCCGATCAGTATATATAATAATTAATCATAAATCTTTAACGTGGTTATGTAATATTCCATTGTAATAAAGTATGTAAACCATACGCTTAGTAAATACGGATACAATAAACAATGTCAGTGTTCAACTATTGATTACCGCACTTAGATGATTTATTACCTAAGTTTGTAATTTTAAAAAAATATTCTAACTCCTCCCATTCACTGCCCATTTCTACTTCTTCTATGTCACATATTCTTTGCGGTTGTCTTCAGTTTTTGTCATACATGAAATAACCCAGCTTAATTCGTTTTCCCTAATTCTCATCCAGACGTGGGTGTAATGGTTGGTCAGTATATTGTTACTTTTAGATGTGGTTTCGCTTGCGATACTTGATGTCACACTCTAATACTGGGGAGATCGAGAATCAATCTAATTGTAGTAATGGGTGTACCCTAGTGCACCACAGTATCGCTTTAAGTTCCTTATTTTGGACATTTATTCAAAACTATATACTTGTGTCTGTCATAGTGTCAGTAGGTCGAAGCCATCATCTATGGCTGATCTATGGCACCATGTTGCCACTGAGAAACATTACTTCTGAATAGTTGTACCTTTGTTTATCTGTTTGCCACATGACATAGATTGTTCATCTTTGATGTTATTTCCCATGTTCTCTTATTATAGATTCCTTTTTATGTTAGGTATAAACTCTCACAACTAGCATTCGTCATGTGCAGATAAACACTGATATTGGTGATTTACCTGTAAGTCGTCTAAAATTTCATTCTGTTATATGTATGTACTTGTATTTTCTTATAGTAAATTGACAACTACATTTGTTATGAAGATTTCATGTTTGCAATTCTCTTTGAAATGGCTTTTTTCTCACATGTAATTTAAACCTCTCTCATCGCATTAGCAATATCGTCGGATGTCAATTCTTGATCTTACATTAGATTCGTGATTATAAACTGGCGGCATCACAGCACGCGGACCATTCCCATAAGTGTTCCGCCCTTCCTCTAAGCAGCCATCTCAGTGTTTGTAGACTCTGAGTCCCAGTCAGGTGTTGATTGTGTGATCTTCGAGATTTTCAAAGAAATTTACTTTTCCTTTCCTCACCTCTAGATATTCCCATTTCTAACATTCTCTGTATGTGTACTTTCTCAGCCGCATTGACATCATCTTCATCTTGAAATGAACTTATTGTTATATAATCAATTCTGTATTATCTCTTCTCAGCAATGTGCCGTCTATTGTCGCATTCCCTGCCAATAAGTCGGCTATCTCGTTTCCTCTGACCCCAGCATGACCATGACCATTCTTTTCTTAGCAAGTTTCTTAACTATTATATCTTGTGCAGCATACTTTGAGAGTCTGTATTACCAAGTGTGCTGATGTATCTCCATCCTCATGCTCGATGTGACAGTGGAATATGTTGAAGATTTCTCAACCACGTTCTCGGCCGTTTCTGTAGGCAACACAACCACAACCGCCATTATTTGTGTTTCTGTTAACGGAACCATATATGTATATAATTATGTCGTGTCGTTTGGAGTGTAGTTGGGCGAGCTCATGCACTGTATCTTGGGCCCTCTCGCCCGTCCATTTCCGACACGATTTATCTAGTTGTATATATACTTAAGTTTGTCATTTTTGTGATGTTTACCTCCACCAATTCACAGCCCTTTCCTATTTCTTCAAACTCACATACTCTTCGCAGTGTGTCATCAGCCTCTGATATTCATAATCTGCCACGCTTGATTCGTTTTCCCTTTAATGCATCTAGACGTTGGTGTAATGGGTGGTGGTTGTATTATGTCACTTTATGGTACGACCTAATCTGTGCTACCTGATGTCGCACTCTAATGCTGGGGAGATCAAGCAGAAATCTCATAGCAGAGATGAGTGTATCTTTAGTACACCGCAGTTCCGCTCTCATTGCCTCATTTTGGACTTTTTACAATCTATCGATTTGTATCTGTGACAGTGTTAGTAGGCCGAGGGCATAATCTATGACATCAATCGCAGAAGCAGAAACTGCATTACTGCATTACCTATTACTGCATGCCGAATGTCGACATCACTTAGATAACACTGATTCCTCTTTTAGCCTTCTGAACCATTTTTTTGACGTGTGTTGAATGAGAGACTTTGTCAAAAACTATAACAAGATATGTAACGTCCTGTTCTCTTTCAATGAACGAGCTCATGCAACTGAAAGATGACAGTGTTTCACTGATCAGATTATTATTGAAGGAGTACCAGACGACTATTGCTTTCTAGGGATTGATCACATCGTTGTATGTTCTGCACCATATTCACAATTGATCTAGTCCACTCTGTACACTGTCAGCAATATCTGATCTGTTCCTGCCATGTTGTATATTAGTATACCATCAGTGTATGTTCATAATCATCATCACGTGCCGTCTCGGCAACGAAGAGTGGATGCAACAGACATCCAACATCAATGTCTCTTGTCTTGGTGGTGCACTCTGATAGACTGTATCCTGTGCATCGCGTGATGCTACTCTGTCACTAGTATCTATGCTTACCTCTTGCTCGCTTCCATTTGACTTTACCCTCAAGTAAGGTCTTCAATAAGGTACCATGTCTTTTCCTGTATCCAAAATATTGTATTTGCCTGTTTTTATTTCTCTTAGTAATTATTTCTTCATATTAAGTGTTTTACCGCCTCTTTTTTTTCCTCTCTTTCCATGATGTTCTCCGCTTTTTCCTATATGCCCACATCTCAAAGACATTAATTCTGTCTTATGATTGTTTATTTAGTGTCCATGTTTCTGAACTATATATTAATATAGAATATATGTTTTATAATTCTTAATTGTATCTTGCTATTTAATTTGTTTAGATGTTAATATTTTCCTCATGCCATTGAAGGTCATTTTAGCCATTTCTATTCTCCTTTTAACTTCTGTTTTACATCTGCCATCTTTTGTGACTATGTGTCCAAGATATTGATAATGTTTTACTTGTTGTAGTTTCTCTACATGTATGTTTATGTTTAGCTCTGGTTCTTCTGTCTTTGCTGATTATCATGGTTTTTGTTTTTTCGATAGTTACATCCAGTCCATATTCATTACTTGATTTATTGACTTGATCTATTAGTCTTTGCATTTCATGTTCACTTTCTGCTAAAAGAACAGTGGCATCTGCATATCTCAGATTGTTTATTATTTTCTCACTGATCTTGAGTCCTGGCCTTTCTTCTAAATTTGTAAATGTATTATATGTGTAGATATTAAATAGGCTTGGTGATAAAATGCATTCTTGTCTTTCCCCTTTTCTTATCTCTATTTATGTTGAGTAGCTGTTTTCACACCCTATTGATGTAGTTTTTTTCCCAATATATATTTCTAATCATGCTGATGTTTTTTTTTCCATCTTATGCCTATTTCGTGAAGACATTTGATTAATTTTTTCATGTTGGATACTGTCAAATGCCTTGCTTTAGTCTATGAAGGAAATATATTTACTTTTTCGGACTTCTATATATTTACCTATCTCTAGTTGGATACTCAGTATAGCTTCTCTGGTTCTTTTTTTTTTCTAAAACAGAATTTCTCTTCGCCGACCTCCGTTTCTATCTTGTTCTTAATTCTTTCATGTATTATCTAGAGGAGTATTTTAGTTAAATGACTCATTAGACTTATTGTTTTATATCCTGTACAGTCCACAGACCTGGACTTCTTAAGTAGTGGTATGAATATTGATGATGTTATGTATTTAGGTATGTGGTCTGTTTCATATATATATATATATATATATATCATTGCAAAGTTCTGTGATAATATCCTTACCAAAATCATTTAGAGTTTTTATTATGTCTGCTGTTATGTTGTCTGAGCTTGCAGCCTTTCCACGTTTTATTGCTTTTATTTCGTGTTGTACTTCTGCTTTCAGTATTGCTGGTTGATCATTGTTGTTTATTGTTGGTTTTTTACTCCGTTGGTCGTCAATAGTTCGGTTCCATAATCTGTCCATCTTGTAATTAATATTTAATCAAATATTATTTTTTTCCATTTTTATCGTTAATCCTCATCCTCATGTATAGGATTTTTCTTATTTGTGATCATCCGTATCTCCTTATGTATTAATTGTGTCTTCTATTGTATGGACATACAACACACATACAAACTCCTCTATTTCACTTCATGTTGCTTCAAACCATTCTTTTTTCGCAGTTCTGCACATGTTACGCATCTCCTGTTCTATAATTGAGTATTTTTGGGGTATTTTTGCTTTCTTGCTTTCTGACATTGTATCTAATGTTTCATTTGTCATCCATGTGTGTGTGTTCTTGGCTTTTGTTATTAGTAAATTTTCATTTGATCTTTGAATACTTTTCATTAGGCTGTCCTATTTATTGTATATTTTCTCTTATGGATTTTCCTTTCTGTATTGCTCCATGGGTTATACGATCATATTTATTCCTTACATCTACAATATATTTTTGTTGTATTCTAAACTTGTTGTTTTAGTGCTGATGCGTCTATTTATGGTTCTTGAACTCTTCTATGTACTATATTTTTAAGTTTGACATGTATTTCGCACAGCATTGGATTATGGTCAGAGTTGATCATCACAACTTGATTTATTGTTATTGACACTATTTCTAAATCTGCTGTTGATCATAATATAATCTATTTGGTTCCTCTTTCTGTCTCCACGACTTTCTATGTATATAATCTTATATTTTCATGTTCAAAGAATTCATTACATTTGATCATATTGTTCTCCTCATAGAACTGTATAAGTCTTTCTCCTCTGTCATTTCTTGTCCCAAGTCAAAAATTGCCCTGCAATGTGCTTGTGTCTTCATTTCCCTATATGTGCATTCATGTCTCCCATGACTATTAAAATGTCTATTGGTTTTACTGGCTTGAGTAGTTGGTGTATGTCTTGGTATTGATGTTCTATGTCTGCTTCAGTGTAATCTGTAGTTGGTGCATATGTTTGTATAATGGCTAGATCAAACGGTTTTGCTTTCATCTTTATCATCATCATTTTGTTAATATATTCCCAGTACCCGCTGCTATTTTTTTCTATTTCTTTCTTGATCAGTATGGGTTTGTATGCACCTAGGTTATTTGGGAGAGCGTCTTTGATCTCTAATTCCCTGGTTATGCGTCTAGTAACAATTCTTTCCAGAATCATACCTTACAAATTCAACCGTGTGATGATGCGATAACTTTTTATGTCCGTAGAATCTTTGCCTGGTTTTGGCAGTGCTATAAGATAACTATGTAGTCACTCCTCTGATAGTCAATCATGTTTTCACAGACTCGCATTATAATCGTATGTCATCTTAGCTAGTATATTATCTCCAATGTCCTTGAGTAAGCTGCACCTGATTCCATCCGGGCATCGAGCGTCATCTGATGCATTCTTATTTAGTTAGTTGCACTTCTTTAACATCTGCAAGCTGGTCTTCTTAGGCCCTAAATTCCGTGACGGATATCAGCGTATGCAACATTTGTATGCGCTGATCTATGTCACCATGATTAGTTTGTTGAAAATATCTATCATAGAATGTTCTTCCTTTCATCTCATCTGTCAGTGTCTGCCCTGTGTCGTCTCTCACGCTTGTACTGAGTTTCGATTCTGTTCTCTGCTTCATTGACATATGTATCTTCCAAAACTTATGTAGGACTTTGTCTGCCGTGACCGTGTCAGTAAATTATTTTGCCAACACATCTACTTTGCTTCTTCAGCAACTTGTTTAAAAGACTCTATTGTCTTCTTCATCGCACTCTGTGCCTCCAGTCTATCACTGAGTGTGATGTTTGATTTTTTCTAACCCGTTGACAATCCTTGGTAGTCAAATTATATCTGTCTCTTTAGTCCACCTTGGGAGCTAATAAATATTAGGCCTCACCGACTTGCGTTCCCATTCCTTCTTCCTTAAGTTGCTACGCATTGATTCTTTCGTACGTGAATATCTAACAGGATGTTGAATCTTGATCAATCTGTCTTGTCGTCCTTTCGAGAAATGTATGGAGCATTGCAAAAAGTTGCTTCCATAGTATTTCAGAGCTGTCAGTTGGCTGGTTGGTTGCTGATCCAGCGGTCCATGGGCTCATGCCCTTCGACCTAATGCCAATGGATGACATTACATTGCTGGGAAGTCTGTGGATTTTCGGCCAACCCGTGGACAGGAGTCAGAGAATAACTATCACACCGCCAGGAAGGTAGGTTTCAACCTAAGCTACGCTCCCAGCCACTGTAGCCAAGATAGGGTGCACTGTGCTCATTCCCCGACACCAATTGACTTCTGGTTATGCCGAACTTCTCTATTGCTCCAGGCATGCAACCAAATGTTCAAATCAAAAGGATTGTCACGTCCTGAGTCATAGTGTCTCTATGATGGGTCTAAGCCATAGGAAAAACAGTGATGTCAGTTTTCTCCTCCTCAGTTCGGCACAGTACATCTCTGACTCCCTCCCAACCATAGAGGGTGCATACATATATATTCAGGTAATCATGAAAAACATTTCAACAACAAAACAAAATCATAATTGTATAGATGGCATGCCATGAAGCTTCTATAAGAAGATAACGGCATGTCATCCACTAAGGTTTTCTGTTGCATGGGTGGTATGTCTAGTGGGCGATTGGTGTGACCCACAGACGCAACCACGTGCGTTTAAGAGCTGTCCATCTTTCATCTGTCGCTCCATGACCTGACATCAGTGTGAGATGAATGTTTAAATCTTATTCTGTATCTTTGGTTGCTAATCTAATCTTGCTCACGCAGTTCAGAAGAGTTAGGTCAGTCTCGAGAAGCGCTTGTTTTAAGCTAGTACCTGGGGGTTGTTTTTTTTTGGGGTTTCCCCAAGAGACATTGCGTGTAATGAAATCCCCGCAAATTAGTAGCATTTCTCCGGGGGATGCTCTAGTTCGCTAATCAACTCCCAGTCGTCTTGCTTATTGTGAGAGCAATTTCCCATGTAGATGTTAATGATATTTCACCTTCTACCCTGGAATGTTATCTGTACTCCTTACAACTCTCTATTCTCTCTATCCCACGCCGTTAAATTCAATAGTGTGTGTGATAATCATTTGCTAACGAGAATGGTTTCACCGTTGTGTCTTCGGCTTACAGAATTAACGTAACATACGAAGTCCATGAATTTCAACCGTTCAGCCTGTGTCTCCTGTAATAACATGATGGCGAAGTCATACAGAAGACGTTCCAGAACTGGGCTGCGCTGCTTATCGCTATTGCAGTTCCAGTATCTCGCGTTGATGTTATGTTTACAAATTATATCGGTTTTCTTATGAATTTCTGCCTTCTCCTCCCTCTGTTCTTCACACCGCGACCACCGCGTTTCTGACTTTATAATGGTCCGAGTCTAATGATGCCGAAACAGACGACGACATCAGGGCACAACTATGGCCCTTGCAACAGGTTTCTATGTTGTTTCTCCCACCCACACTGTGCCCGTCCACGAACTGTGAGGGATACAGCTCTAGTGTTGTGTTTATGTCTAACAGATTTTTCCGAATAAACTGGCCTGCCAGGATTCGTTGACCTTTGCGGGAAATCACGTTGGACAGGATACGTTGTTGGTATGTGCACTAGGCGTTATTTCTGGATTACTCTTGTAATCTATCTATACACTGTAGCCCTTGTTTGCCTTGCGGCGTCAGGGATGGAAGAGTTCTATGGAGATGTCATTCGTGTGTGCTGTTTGTAAACTTATATTCTTCTAGTGAATTGTAGAAATCTAAATTATACTGTCCTTGATTAGACAGGCTTTATCACGCATAATTTTCGCCTTTCCTGTCAAAGAAAACATTGCACAAGTCAATCGCAATATCTATCCATATAGCATGCTGCTCCCTGGCAAGTGGTATATTCAGAATATTGTTGATAGCATGAGCTTGAGTTCAGCCTTTTTGATTGCACACAGACGTTGTCGCAATTGTATTGTTAATACATTTCGTTTTGCGTTTGTCGATGGTCTCCTTCCTCATTAAACACTTTAATTCAAGCACAACGTCAGCCTGTCGGAACAACATGGTAACATCTAAGGTTACGACTACTGGATCCTCAGGAAAAAACGAAATCATAAGCGCATCAAAGTAACTGTGACCACTCATGACGATAGAAATAGAACAAACTTTCCATTATAACAAGAATTGACTTGCTGCTACTGCGCTGCTACTACGGCTGTTGGTGGAGCGATGGATCGGGCAGACATTTTGAATGCCCTACGGGAAAACGCACGGACAAATGCCTGTACAAGTGACGATGACTCTTGTCCCATGATTATAATAAAGGAACTTGGTTTGAAATGTGGTGTCGCTAGAAAGGAGCGTTTTCCTAGGAGAAAGAAATGATGGTCATTCAACAACGTACTGGGACTGTCAGTCAACGTGTAACGGCGGATACACTCAAGGAAAGATCTGAGCACCTATGAACTTGTCCGGAGTGCAATGGCGATTATCCAACGACTAACTAATTAAGTATTCACTATGTATCATCGTAATTACTCTACTGGAATGCTACTTCATATTGTGTTGTGTGACTGCTTCTATTCAAGCATATGCTGTTGAGACCGAAAGATGAGAAACAAATCTGTTGTATTCGTCTATTGTACATCCCTTAACAAACTAATACACTATGTCTGGAAATGTTGATTTTATCAACAACAAAAATATAATTAATTCCAGAAAAGTGTTCTTAAATACCAAGACAACAATCATATTGATAACATACAGTCAATAAATCCAACCATAAGTCATAATCGATAACCAAAAACGAGAAGATGTCTTTAATGTTGTATGTTTGCATATGTTTGAAATCTGGCGACATGGTGGTCGTGATGGCGCAAACTTTCGCTCTCCTGCTGCGTCAGCGTCTATGACATATCTGGCAAGTCGATAGGATAATTCGTGTGATAATATTTATACAGTGAGCTATGGTTTATGATATTCTGTGTATAAATTCAAGGAGGAGTAATTTTGAAATTATATTTTATGTGCCCATTTTTTTCAAGGACATGTAAATATATATATATATAATTTTCATACCAATAATTTGTTACAACACTTAACCTACAATGGAAGCTAGAAAATAAAGACCAGAAGTATAGCTACATTAAATGTATGCTAACATCAGCTATGATATAATTTATGACAAAAAACGTATAGACATTTAGGCATTAAAGAGTATTGAACCATAGCAGGTAACATACACAAAACGATATACACAACAAAACTACACACAAATAAGGAGCGGGGTAGACAACACCAATTGGTAAATCCAATTAAAACGGAATATATCACAGACATATAATACATTTCAGAAAGTATAATAAGGATACAACTTATAGAGAAGGAAAGAACAACCACACCACTCCAAATATACACACCTCGCAATAATAACAACAAAATAGAAGAAAATACGGAATTTTTTAAAGCCCATTAGATGTTCTCAACAAAATTAGCAACAATGATAAGTTATACATCATGTGACAATTCAATGGGATAATAGGGACGAAATGAGCAAAGAGTGAACATTATTTAGGCCGTTTCAGTGACATAACAACCTAACGCAACAATAAAGGTGAAGAACTGGTCAATATATGGCTTGAACATGGTCTGCTAATAACAAAGTGTTTTTTACCAATATCAGATTGAGCAACATACAAACATAGTATAAATGGGACAACTTGCTACAATCATCCCACATTTTTTTTTCATTTTCGACGAAGACAAAACAGACAAATTACTGATATAAGAAATTTCCAAACATAGTCATTGATACAGATCACATACCTGTTATAATCACTGCGAAAAGAGAACAAACAAGAACACCATAAGGAAAAGTAACAAGCCAATGGAAGGAAAAGGTTCTAAACATGAATGCTATAGAGGAATCAAAATGGTGATGGACTGTGTAAGAAAATGAATCAAAACTTTCAGTCTACCAAAAGAAACTTTGTAGTGTGTGGAGATACAAAAAGTTGTACAACAGAAAAAAAACCATGTTTCCAGAAATGGATGAAATCCACACATCATGAAGTCTATCTACAATATCGATACTCTAGAAAAAATGCCAAGTTTGAAATCAAAGAAGCAAAAGTTACTCTATGGAACAAGTATGGAGACAATTAAACTGACATTTGTAAAACAAACCCAAGAGAATTTTTTAAAAGTATTATATCAGTGCAAGTGAGAGAAGAGATCTATAGTCCCATAACAATCACCAATGATGAAAATGGTAAATCCTTAGTAAATAGCAAAGATAGGAAAGCAAGACGAAACGAATACTTTCACGAATTATACAACCAAATAATGACAACAAAATATAGACCCAACAACGCTAAAAAAAGATCAAGAAACCACTGAACCAGATATACTAAGTCAAGAACTAGAAAAACCCTTAAATATAGCCCAAGCAATTCTTCTTCGTCTTCTTTCGTTCACTTGAAACATTCCTATATCAGTAATTCTGTCTTCTTAATAAAACTCATTTTCTTTTGTAGTTCATACAGTGGCCCATAGAGCTTTGATTCCAGTGTTGTTTCCTGTGGCCAATATGACTGTCTCAGCGTTTCATGCTCAGAACACTCTTGAAGTATATGTTTGGCACTCTGTTCTGCTTGTACACATGGCCGTTTTGCCAATCTTGAACTTTGTATGCATGTGACTGCGGAGTCGGTTGTGACATGTTCTGAGGAGTAGAATTATAACGTGTTCTGTTATGTTCATAATGTGATAGTCATCTTGTGTTGGTGTTTGTGACTTTCTTATTGACTTGATCATCTGTTGTTTTTTTTTCTGATGGTAGGTCATTGATATATCTGGTTGGTCTTCGGCAGCACCTTCCTTAGCCTGTTGGACTGCTTTTTCATTTCCTGGCATTCCACAGTGAGAGAGTATCCACTGCGTGGTTACGCTATACTGGTTAAGACAATTCAGTAGTTTTTGCACGTATATTATTTTTCCAGACTGTAGAGCTTGAAGCACTAACCTTGCATCTGTAAATAATAGCACAGGCTGAAGGCCAAATGTGGAGTTCTGCATTTTTTTAGTTGCCACACTAATTTCCTGGATTTCTGCATCACAATTATTGCAGAATTTCAATGTTGGTATTCTGATCGTATCTCTAGGCTTGTGTGGATATTATATATATATATATATATATATATATACACCTGCACATTCATTCCTCATTGCATTCTGTGCTGACCGATCTGCGTATACTCTGACCCATACATCTTGTGGATCTTCCTCATCCAGGAAATTGAGGGTGACTGTCCTTCGATGCACACTGTTCTGTTCGTCCTCGCTTAGGATTCCTTTCACACGGGCCTGAATATATATATTGACATTCCATGCCTTTCACTCAAAGGGATTTGTTCTGGTACAGACCACTCAAGCGGACGATGGATAAGATATATCACATATCGTATAAGCATTCACCACGCTGCGCCAGTCAAATGGAACATAATCGTGAGACGTTTAGAAGATCCATAACCAATTTTTGTGTGTGTTTATGGGACTTATTTTCCCAGAGCGTTGTCTTCTTAATGAACTGTCTGAACCATCGTCTGCCTTGAGCGATATGCAGCTTGCATTTTAGAGTGATGTATTCATGTTATATTTAATGTCGTCAGTCCATCGTCTTCTTGGTCTGCCCTTTCTTCCACTTCCAAGTACTCTGCCGTCCATTATTTATCTAAAAAGTTGTGTCTCTTTATATGGTCAAACAGGTGTAGTTTTCTTTTTATTATTGTGTTCCAACATTCTGGAATTTTCATTGTTTTTATAATATCTGAGTTTCTCTTTTTTCTTCCATGATATTCTAAGTATCCTTCTGTAGCATTTAATCTCATAGACATTGATCGTTTTTGCTGCTGTTTTACTTAGGGTCCATGTTTCGCAACTAATGTTGCATCAGGAAAAATAAAAGATCGTAACATTAACAATTTCGTTTCTATTTTATTGATTTTCTATATGTTTTTTCAACCGTTTTATTTTACAATAGCCATTGCCAATCTCTTTCTTATTTTCATCGTACAGTAGCCTACGCCGTTGATGTTTTCTCCTAATTATTTAAATGTATCTACATATTCGATCTAGGTATTGTCTATTCTGATTTTTGGTTGTGTGGTGTTATATCTGTTGACATGATTTTTGTTTTTTGTGCGTTTACATACACGTTTTGTGATTCTCTATGTTTCTTCGTGTTCTTGATTAGTTGTTGCTATCCCTTTATATCATTTGAAAGAAGTACTGTGTCGTCTGTGTAGCGTAGTTCAGGAATTTCGAATCCACCAACGTTTAAAGCGTGTTAGTCAGCGTTGTGTATGTTTACTCTCACATTCCTCATTATAATGTCTGCGTAGATGTTGAACAGGTATGGGGAAAGTGTGCATCCCTGCCGTACTCCACTCTGTACCTCAAACATCCCTGAAATATCTCACTCCATCTTCACTGCAGTCTTTTAATCTTGATACAGTTCGTGTATTAGGAAAATCAGATGTCTTGGGAAACCCATACTGTTCATTATCCCCCATAGTTTCTGGTGTTGGACGCAGTCAAACGACGACTACGTTCTGGAAAGAATATATAACATGACCAAGGTCCAACGGGTGTTTCTATATATAGTCTTCGCATATATGTGAAGAAGATGTGTGAAACAGCTGGTTAGTTGTTGGATAACAGTTAGAAAGCGTTGTTTCATTCATCCCTACTTCTCAAGTCAATCATCATATTGCATAACCGATAGATCGAGTCTACCTTTACAAACTTTAGCGATACAAAAATATTATTAATCCTATAAATTGCCTGCAGTGTTATATATATATATATATATATATATATATATATATATATATATATATATAATATATATATATATATCTGTGTGTAAGCGAGAGTGCATACTCGCGTGAGTGTGTGTGAAAATGAATATGTGAAAACATTTATTTCCATACATAATTCATGTCTTTGTATGTTGAAAATGTTTTGCGAGTACCGTATGTGATTTTCGCTGGTGCTTTCTGTTGTGTTGTATGGTTGTGAGATCGAGAGTTGGACACTCACTGCGGACATGGAGAGACGATTACAAGCGCTACGAATTTCCTATAGGGAACGTAAGACCAATGTGTACGTAAGAAACAAAGTAGAGATGTATGCAGGTGCTCAAGAACCATTGCTTTCAATAGTGAAACGAAGAAAGCTAACATGGTTTGAACATGTATGTAGACATGATTCCATGTCAAAAACAATACTGCAGGATGATGTCGAAGGTGGAAGACGCAGAGCAGGCTAAATAAAGGCATGGGCAGGCAATATCAAAGAATGAACAGGACAAGATATTTCACACTCTCCCGCATCGTTGAGGAAAGAATTCACTGGAGGACTATGTGTATTGAAGCATCCAATGTGGTACCCCTACGACCCTGAAGGGTTACGGGTTTATTGCATAATTGATGTGATTTTCAATAAATTACGTCATCATGTATGTTGAAGTGAAGGGATCTGAAAGAAATGTTTGTCAGCTGTTGACAAGATTGACAAATGTTGACTTCAAAAATTATGTTTTATATATTTCTTCTTATTTCGTTCCCTTGAAACATGTCTATATCTATAATTCTGTCTCCTGAATAAAACTCACTGTCTTTTGTAGTTCATACAGTGTCCCTTAGAGCTTTGATTCCAGTGTTGTTTCCCCTGGCCAATATGTCTGCCTCAGCGTTTCATGCTCAGAACGCTCTTAAAGTATATGTTTCGCACTCTGTGGTGCTTGTCCACATGTACCCATGGCCGTGTTGCCAATCTTGAACTTTGTATGCATGTGACTGCGGAGTCGGTTGTGTCATGTTCTGAGACGTAGAATTATAACATGTTCTGATCTATTCATAATGTGATAGTCATCTTGTGTTTGGACTTGATCATCTGTTTTTTTCTGATGGTAGGTGATTGATATACTCGTATCTCGTTGGTCTTCGGCAGCACCTACCGTAGCCAGTTGGTCTGCTTTTTTCATTTCCTGCATATTCCACAGTGAGAGGGTATCCACTGCATGGTTACCCTATACTGGTAAGACAATTCGTAAGTAGTTTTTTTTTCAAGTCTGTTTGTTTTCCAGACTGGAGAGCTTTAAGCACTGACCTTGCATCTGTCAGGAATACCACAGGCTGTAGGCTAGAGATGGAGTTCAGCAGTTTTTTTAGCTGCCACACTAATTGTCTGGAAATCATAATTATTGCATAATTTTCATGTCGGTGTTCTGCTTGTATCTCTAGGCATGTATGTATATTCTATATATACACCTGCACCTCCATTCCTCGCGGCATTCATGCTGACCCATCTGTGTATACTCTGACCATATATCTTGTGGAAATTCCTCATCCAGGAAACTGAGGGTGACTGTCCTTTATTGGTCACTATTCTGTACGTCCTCACTTAGTATTCCTCTCACATGGGTCTGAATGTATATTGACATTCCATGCCTTTCACTCCACGGGGATTGTTCTGGTACAGGCCTTAAGGTGCTGTCAACTTCAGGTAGGAATGTAAGTTTTCTACGGAATCGTTTAGCTTGATGGATAAAGCTGCTTCTTTTCAGTTGCCCCATTGCTAGATTTTGGAATCTTTCCTTTATTGGATGACTTGGCACACACTGACACTTTTCTGCTTGAATTAATACTTTGTGTCTCTGCGTTCGCCAAGTATTTGCATTCATCACATTTTCTGCATCTCTGCTATGGGTGTTGATTTCATTGCTCCCAACATTATTCTAAGTGCCTGGTTTTGCACTTTATCTAGATCTTGTAATGTGGTTTTTGATGCAGGACATCACGCAGCTGAACCATATTCTAGGTGTGGTCAAATGCCTTGCTGGTAAACTTTACTGAGTATATATTCCGAATGGCTCCCCATGTGGTTACACTTAGTTTTCTCAGGATAGCTAACTTCCTCCTGGCTTTTGTTGTTGCTTTGTTTATGTGCTGCTTCCATGTCAGTTTATCATCAAAAGTAACTCCGAGATATGTCAACAGGTAATGTACCACAGGCGTGGAGAGAAGCAATAATGATAACACTCCTCAAATCAGGAAAATATGGCAACACAGTCTCCAACTACAGGCATATCAGCCTCACAAGCTGTTTATGCAACTAATGGAACGCATTATCAATCTTAGGATGCAGTGGTACCTTGGAAGTGAAAACCTTCTGGTATCACAGCAAGCAGGTTTCAGACAGTACTACTCTACTGAAGATCAGGCAACCTACCTCTCCCATAACAATCGAGATTGAGGATGAAAAAAAAAGAGATTGAGGATGCCTTCCAAGATAAGAAACTGGTACTAGCAACATGGATATACCTAAGTAAAGCATTTGATATGTCTGGAAAAAAGGGCTCCTAAAGAAATTGTGAAATTGCAGGGTTAGCTCAAGAATGTGCAAATGGGTAAAAGCATACCTGCATAATAGAAGAGCCAGGGTACAATTAGATGGTCGCAAGAGCAAGAAAGTCCTACTGCACCATGGAGTCCCCCAGGGAGGAGTCCTGTCACCCACACTTTTCTTGGTTTACATCAATGACCTAATTGCTGAACTGCCACACAAGATCAAAGTGGCAATGTATGCTGATGACCTGGTGATCTGGTGCACGGAAGAACATGTGACAGTGGCCACCAAACAAATAGAAAGAGCTATCGATGCCCTAACATTATGGGCAAATGGATGGTGCGTCAGCATTAACACAGTGAAGTGCAGTACTACACTCTTTACCCTCGCACCACAACAAAAAGCCGGTCAAATTAAGATAGATGGAGAGCTCTTGAAAAAAGACAAACTCACATACCTCGGAGTTATACTAATTGCGTTGGTTTAATTTAAATCATCATTAATCTAAAATCTAAACAAATCATGAAATTCATACGAAATTTTTGTTTATTTATAAAAATATAAAAATGGATTATGGATAAAAAGACTTTTGACCAAATTAAACAAGTGGTATCCCTAAATTCTTCACAGTTGTTGATAATGAAAAGAGGGAGTGGGGTATAAAAATGTAAAACTAAATGTCCATATAATGTATGGACATTTCCCATTGCACATGAAAGTATATGCCAATAAGTGAAAATGTTGTAGATATACAATATTGATCATGTAGATAAAACGGTACAGTACAGCGACGGAATGTTCAGTTGTTTAGAAGATCGATCTAAAATAGTTTAGGCATATATAGTTCAGTTTACCATTGTGATATTATCTGTGTACACAACACATACAATTCTTGGGTACATACCACATTCTTTTTGTACTGAAAATTTTGTTCTGGAAAAGGCTTGTACAACGGTGCGCTGAATCCAACGACCTTGTCCCAGGGTCCGAAGAAATCATAGCTCATGATAGTCATGTAATCGACGAATCTGAAGAAAAGATAACATTGACTAGCAAAATAAAAATTATGTCATTCAATAACATGTCTTTGTTTTTCTTGCCTCTTTTAATGCGATACTTTTAAATCTGCAAACCACTTTTCTCTATCAAGGCGGGATCTCTATAAATACGCACTTGACATTGTTTAATAACACCAAAAATATTACAAAATCATTCATAACAGAAGAGGAACAGTTTTGAAGGCTTGAATTTCTTTGCAGTCGACTTCCGTCAGTGAATGATATGTAGTACATTGCGATGAAGCATCCGACAGTAGTCGGTAGGCATGGTTACACTCCACCATCCTTGACAGCGTGACTCCATCAGAACGATATCTTGATGAAATAATTCCCCATGTTCATCCCTGACTTCGCCAAGTTTATCATGGAAAAATAAAAAAAAAATGCGAATCGAGGATAAAGGTTTTGGTGTACATTTTACAGCCAATAATTATGTATGCATCTATGCACTGCTTGACAATATGCACATAGTCAACATATTCATTATTTCCCAGAAAGTTAGGGACAATAAATGTAAACGTCATCCATGCGCGAAGTTCATAACCATGTAAGTAGTATATGTTGAGTAAAACGTAGAGTACCCAACACAGCAAGCCAGCTGCGTTATATATCTCAAACATCACATTACTGGCTGCGCTAACGTAGCAATGCAGCTACGCAGCTGTCTGCGCTAACTCTACCTCCATTGATAAAAGTTTGGGGTAATGAAATTCATACTTTTCTGGTTCTTTATCGTGGGTTGCAAATGAGTTTGTCAACAGCTTTTACATTAGAGAATACACATCTCTTTTTTATACTTGTGGGGTATGGGCGTCATAACTGTTATGTCCCAACACAGGATATTTCCATACACCAAACTTCTTTGTTTCTGATTTATAAATTAGCACGTTACACGAAAGCCCATTTCAGCAATTTCTTATTAAGAATATAAAGCATTTTTCTATGGTTTAAAACGAAATATGTGATTTTTTTCTAATTTTCTATCGCATATCAATATCCATTTTCTACCATCATAGTAACATAGTTCAAACGCACTTTTCACATGTTCATGGTCCATGAATTAGACATCAATATTGAACACCCATGAAATTTTCCAGGGTAAAGGTAGAAGATATGTTGCATTCTATATACTGTTTGCGATAAGCAATAACGGTCTGGATGTAACTGAAGGTGCGAAGAAAGGTCTCCGGGTGACAATACATTACAATACATATGTCACCACGTTACAAGACATATATCACAATCTATTTTAAACAAGCACAAACACGAATAAAATTATAAAACATAGTTTTCCTAATTTACAAGCATTTATTTATGAACACAATACATAAATATTTATTTGTAAATAAACTATGATAAAATACAAAATGGTCAAGTATTCATCGTATTCTAGCTGACTGACGTACAACTAGTTTTATATACGAACTCACTACTCTACTCCGAGTCTTTGCACAGTACCAAAAACGTATTCTGTATTCGGCTATATTGAATAATATTAAACCACAGACACAAAGTAACGGATCATACGACCACCATCACCAGTGAAAATGTAGATCAATATATGTCCACTTGGGAACATTTTTTTCTTGGCGTTCAGCTTCTGGTGAAACTGAGGATGGTAGTAGTAATGAAGATTGGTAGTCGAACAATGAATATATGCAGATGTCCTCAATAGTCTGTTTTATCTTTATTTCTGCGTTAACTAAAGACTCTATCTTTAAAAGAAAAACCACTCCTGCATCTTAAGAGTGTTTTGAGTGTTGATGTTATTGAATCCGTGGGAGATGAATCATCACCAAATAAAAAAATAAATAAACAGATAGCCGACTAATCCCGGACCAATAGTCTAGAATTATGTTTACGATCACCTAGTCAGATAAATGATAAATGGTACCAATAGTATCCTACTGTTGCCAGCAGTCGCTGTCATTCTGCGTCAGGAACTGAAAGCAAACAGTCCCGTAAAAATGTATTATTTGTAAGTCTGTGTATTGACAGTTGTTGTAAGGTGGTAATCTCGAATTAACACAGTGTTGCTAGGCTAATCTTTGAAGAAAATGAATAGTGTCATAAAGTGATGTAGTAACACTTATTATTCTAGAAATACCATAGCTTCTCTTTATAAAGCTATTGCGTACTTTTTTTTCTTGAGTATGATAACCTATAGGTAACTAACAATCTTGAATAATAAATATTCCTCTTTTTTCCTATACAGGTTCATTTTGCGACGCGGGTAAATTGTTAACTACCCATATTGTTAGTATTGAAGACGCCATGGCACATGAAATTACTTTGTAATAGACCACGAACGTTTTCAAATGCGTCTCTGTGCGGTTGAGCACATCATGTCACCAGTACTTGATACCAACTATAGACGTAAGATCGTAGACAGCTACAATCAAGTCCGAAAAAATAAACATGGTTACACTTTAGACAGGTGCTATTATTTCTAAAAAAGATCTAAGTGAGTCAGATAAATACATGACCATTTTTTTCCCCTTTCAAAGCTCATGAAAATCTCAAAGTGAATGGCAGCCGACTTACGAGAGGAAAGTCGTGGATGGGCGCGCAGATGACAATATACAGATTGTGTGCAGCTTGATGAATGTGATATATATGTTGTGCAATGGAGTCAGGCTCTCTTATTATCCTACAGCCTTAAAAATAATAATAAAACTCAAAAGAGAATGCAAGGAATGGTGTCCGACAGATTGGGAGTCTTAGGTGTAGGCTCTGATCTGCAAGAAATCTAGGGAATGTGATATGATTATATATATATATATATATATATATATATATATATATATATATATATATATATATATATATATACAAATTGGTTGTTTCTGAGACACATCAGGAGTAGCTGGGACTTTACGGCTCAAATGTAGGGGAAAACCATCGAAGGTGTTGTGCGTTCGCAAAGACGAAAAGTTGCACATACACAAAGACCTGAGCACATATGGTCCTGTCCGGAGAACAGTGGCGATGAATCCCAAGACTAAATAACTAACCATAATGTACTCTACAATTAATAGTAAAATACGTTGAAACTATTTATACCATACGATAAGAATGGATGACAACAGATTATCTAAAAAAATTGCATGGTAGTTAGTTAGTCGTTGTATCATCGTCATTGCACTCTGGACAAGTCCATTGGTGCTCAGATTTTTCCTTGAGTGAATCCTAATTACACGTTGACTGACGGACCCAGTACGTCGTTGAGTGACATCATTCTTTCTCGCCCACGACAACTCTCCTTTCTAGCGACACCACATTTCAAACCAAGCTTCTTTATTCTAATCATGGAACAAGAGTCATCGTCACTTGTACAGTAATGTGTTCCTGCGCATTCCCGTGGGACATTCAACATGTCTGCCCGATCTATCGCTCCACCAACAAGTAGTAGCAGCATGGGCGGCCAACCTATCTGTTCTCTCATTATCCCGGACTCCTGCGTGTCCCGGAACACAAATAAAATTCACTGTACGCAGATAGGAATCAGTTACTGCACCCAGCCACTGTTTTAGAACGTACCCTGCCTGAACTTTCACAATCATGTTCATGGAGTCACTGAGTATACAGGCATGCTCCCAGACAGTCTGTGAGCAGACCCATTGCAATGCATTGGTTACTACCAGAATCTCATGTGTCATGCTGCTTGTCGTCTGAGAGAATGCACCACTTTCCTCTTTGATAGTCTCCCCCTACCTTTGAGCCGTGAAAGCCCAGGACCAACTTATGTGTCTCTCAGCTGACCCATTTGTATATATAATATCATCTTCCCTGGAATTCTCACTGACTAGAACGAGCACCTCCAACTCGACCACTGTCGGACACCATTGCCTGCAATCTCTATAAATCCTTCGTGTTATTAATCCTTCGATGGCTGTTGGATAATCCAAGGGCGAAATACTCCATTCAGCACCAGGTAGTACATCCTTTAATCTGCACACGCTCTGTGTAACGTTTTCTGTGCGCCCCATCCACGACTTTCCTCTCTTTAGTCGACTGCCTCTCTTTAGTCGACCCGCGCTCTATACATTTGTATTATTTGCTCCGCTCTTGGGCAATCATGTAGGTATCGCATAGCCCGAGCCGACGTATCTCTCGTACACCCCAAAATGATTTGCATTGCCTCATTCTGGATTCTATTCAATCTTTCTGTTTGAGTCTCACTCAGTGTCAGAATTGCCAGTGCGTACTCTACCACCGCCACCACCAATCCCTGATACAGCAGAAATATCAGTCTCTGTTCATATTGAGCAGCAGCCATAACTTTCATCGCCTCAAAACCTTTATAAGCCTTTACAATAATGTGGTCAACATGATCTTTGAAACTTAGACTTCGGTCCAACATGACCCCCAAGTACTTCATTGTGCTGGTTCTCTCGAGGGCATCATTTCTCAAAGTAACCGATGTCGAGGACGTGTTTCCTATGTGACTATTAAGGGAAAATCATGTTATCGATACTGTTGGTGGATTAACCAAAGCTCCAGAATTACTGCACCATTCTCCTATGCGATCAAGCTCTCTCTGCAAATTGTTGGCAATTCTTTCTCTATCTCTGCCCTGCTTATATACAAAGATGTCATCAGCATAAGACATAGTTTTCCCTGGCTCTGCAATCTGACAGCTTGTAATTTGAACTGTATACACATTGTATCATACTGGGGACAGAAGTGACCCTTGTATTAGACCTGGGTTTATGACTGTTGGTGGCGATGACCAACTCCCACACCTAAGAACAACCTGGCTCTGATAAAGTGCAGAGACAATCCACCTGACAACAAATGGGCTTACTCGGAGTTGCAGCATTATGGTCATCAGAGAAATCCAATGTCACTCTGGTATAATCATCCTCCAGGACTATTGCAGCAGCGCACGTCTCCATTCATTCGTCCAAACCTTTGAAAACGTCCTGCGAGAACACAGCGGCATTGTGCCAAGTCTGCTTACCTGGACGATAGCCTCCCAATGCTGATGGTAGTCTATTATTCTTTTCTAGATGTATGGACAATTTCCACGCCACAATCTTTTCCAACAACTTGCCGATCGTATTTTGCATAGTTAATAGTCTGTAACCCTGTATCTTAGCATGACTCTTGCCAGGCTTGGGTAGTGGGATCAAATAATTATGCAACCAGTCTTCCTCTACTGTGCCGTTCGCTAGGCTCTTGTTGAACAACATTGCTAGCTCCTTAAGGTCCTCGTCTAACCTGCCTGAGATCATCGTACCTAATGCCGTCAGGTCCTGTCGCAGAGTTTCTTGATATTGTTAGTACGGAAGTAATATCTTCAAGGGTAATTACATTTTCGTTTTCCAATTATAGATCTTTGCACATGACTGTGACTGGTTTCATGATTTTATTATAATTCCCTAAAATCTGATCAATGTGTGCCTTGTAATTAGCCAGCAGTGCTGCACCCTTATTCTCATCTGTCTTCGGCCATACCAAGTATGTGCTTTGAACATTGATGATTGTTATACGCTTCCTTGGGTCGTTTATTGATTTATGCAGGCGTCAGAACAGTTTTAATGACTTTTCTTTTGCACTCTCATGACAAAAGTCTTCCCATTTTTTTCCCTTAGCAGCTTTAGCCATATCTTTAAATTCTGAAACCCTGTCGTCTTTCGTCTGTTTTAATTGCACATGATCTGGCTGTGTGGTCACTTTTTCTCTCTCTTTCTGCCACTTTGCATCTGCGCTATGTTTACTCTTCCATGCACATTGGACTTTATTATTCCACCAGGGGGGGGGGGTCGATTCCACATGTGTGACTATGTGGCGTGTGTCCTACGTTTTTCCTTTCTAATTATGTTTACGATGAATGACCCATTACGATCATACTGGAAGGACTTAACTCTCGCTCTCTGTTGTTTACTTTTTCCTCCCCCCCCCCCGAACACAACACATGCAAATGGTCACTTCCGTGATGCCCCAGAACATCCCATCTACATGTGAGTGCGATATCAGCCGTCGCCATCCCTAGCACCAAGCCTTGTCATGCGCACGTCATTTATGCATACTAAATTCAAATCAATCAAGGCCTCCTCGATCTATTTCCTTTTGATTAGAGGTAGTATTACCCCAAGAGTTTCCTTTTACATTAAAATCCCCACAGAAGATAACGTCTCTTTCTTCCATTATTATCTTATCCAAAGATTTCCATCCCTGCACGTTCATGCTGGTGTTGCACGCATACACGTTGACGAGCACGAAAGGGTGATGCGGGTTTTGTGATGTGCGTTTTACCCTGATAGATTGCAGCCGAATATCACCACTATCCCATTCAGACATATCTATCTCGACAGCGTCAATGCTTTCTCGTACAAGAATTACTTGCCCCATGTGTCGCCTATTGTAGAAACTTTGAAAACCGGTGACATAGAGAAGGTTTATTATTCCCAAGCGCGATTTTTGTAGGGCTACAATATCTGCGCTGTAAATTAATCTATCCAGATCTGGGCGTCTTTTTCTACACATGCGACATTACAGAATAAAGCACGTAGCGAATTTAACGACAGACGCTCGACCTTCAGTCCAGCGCACCGACCTTGCCGTTTCGCCCCGCCCCGTTTAGGAAGTTTTCGTTTTTCCACGATCTGTGTGTACTAAGCCTTGTAATTACGTGGAATAACGGCTACACGTGAAAATTTCAGCTCTGATGCACGTACTCCGTCACACCCGTGAAGATTTTGATTAGTGGATTCCCTTGCCAAAATAACTAACACAACATCCTAGACGAAATAATGAATTAATCCATCTTTCAAGTGATGTAGATGTTGTCACACAAAAACACACGTCGATATGTCCGCCATTTTGACCGGAAATACAATCTTGCATGTGAAAGGCAGAAGGCAAAATAAAAGTAAATATATCACAGAAAAGATACACCACGTAGAGAAATGAAAGGAGAAATGTATAAAAATGTGCATATATGATACACAAGAACTGTCGGCGCAGAAGTCTAGTTGATAGTATTCTCTACGCACAAACACAACTCGTCGAAATAGATGGAATTAAAACTGATCATGAACATTGTTCTGGCGATACTATCTCATTTATATGTGACACATCAGAAGACAACAATAGTCGAATAGTATTGTCCTGTACAATATACCTTTAAATTATTATTATTTGTTATTTATTATACGATATGTTTGACATGGAAATACATTACTACTGTCAACTGTGTCATATCTGACGTGAGCTATCTAACAACAAAATTTAAAATTACAATTGTTTATCATTGTGTCCTGATGAATAAAGGTTTACCAGTGGGTTAACAAGTAAATATAACCGATAACTGTTACACCCTGCTGTGATTCTTAGATATATTAAAGTCATCGATGGATCATGCATTTCCAAAGTTCAGCGCCTGGACTGAACAATTATAGACCACTTTAGCACATATAACACAATCCTTTTCTCTTCCCTGCTATGTTAACTGCACAGGAAAGGTGACAGCAATACATTTGAACAAAAGGAGCTTCAGAAACTGTCAGATCAAAATAGCTGTGCTCTAAATGACTTTCTGTCAATGTTAACAACATAGACCAATTTCTGACCACGACTGAAGACTTGATTATAGCTACCACAGCATTTGGCGTACTACGATAAGGCTTGTAACATCCCGCATGTGCCCATCAACTCGAAGACATTGGCATTATGTGGGATGCCAGGTTACGATGACGCATCCCAACTTAATCATTCACTAAAACAAATTGCACCGACTAGTGTCGTAATGTAGCTGGGTCATGCAGCAAACAGAGTAACAAATTAGTAAACATATAACAAATATTAAGTAGTAAACTAACTAATTAGTACATTAACTAAGCATCCAACTAAGTATCACACTAACGAATTACTTCATTAAATAAACATGAAACTAAGTAGTCCACTAACTAATTACTTCATTAAATAAACATGGAACTAGGTAGAAAACTATTTAGTAAATTAACTGATTATCCACGTAAGTAACACAATAACCATAAAGTTAACGTAGTAACTCGAAATCCAAATAATTAAATACATAACAGCTTTGCACGTGTGCTCTCAAGGGCCGAGAGGTATGCATAGAATCGTGACATTGTTACTTATCATATAGATCAAGAGAGGTAACTAAGGAGAAGTTGCTATGATGTTGCTGTCAAAACTATATATGGTGAAAGTGAAATATAACGCATTCAGAAGTCGGATGTGTCAGACCTAACGCAGGACATATATTGCAGCAAAGATGTAAACTATGAAAATGCATCCGAACACTCTACCCATCTATATTCTGCTAATATGCAAGTGCTTGTGAACTGTTGTAGAAGAAGAAGAAGCATTCACCTAAGAAATCATTTAACCAGCAACCAACAAAAAAAAACAACGTTCATATGTGTATGGCATGCCACTTAATTTTCTTAAACTTTACCATCAAGTATGTGCTACATATTTAAACTTACTTTGTCAAATTATGTATATCATACACGTTAAGAACATATTCTACATCCTTAGGGAGAACCACACTCAACAGAAGTCTAGGGTTTCCAGTGCTCAAAGAATCGTATTCGAACGCTTTCATTAGTATCTGTGACAACGACGTTTGCACAGTATAAGCTTTGATGTATAAAACATGTGAAAAATAATGGCATATATATCAAACATAAAGTTCGTGAAGTCATGTAGAGGAATAATACATAATATCGTGTCAGAGCATTAATCAATTGTTGTTTCCTTACCTGACCTGAAAATGTGGCCCTTTAAAGACTCAACTTAGGCAGATGAACCTCCCGGTCATTCAGCACAGGTAGCAATTAGTATAGCTCACAGAAATACATAATGCTGCGTTAACGCAGCACGATGACGAATGGAACCAGCCAATAGGGCAGCCGACCGACCCGGTGCGCATCGAAATCAGCCTAACCGGTGCGCCTTACCCCGACTGTTCCGACACGAGGAAAAGGTTGTGTGAGGGTGGATGCTGAGTGTGTGTGTGTCTAAGTGTATGTGTGGGTGTGTTGGACACATACATTGTCCAATTGTGTATTTGGTTCTGGTTAAAACTAACCCAGAACTCACAGATGAAGACGATACAACGTGATACCACGAATAATACTGACACGTGTGTCATTAATCACAAATGCCAACACAGTCTTATCTGTTTAGTCGTCATTCGCCGCTGATCATGCATGTGCACGTGTTCGAGAAAGCGGTAATTATATTATCTCATCGTATCTTGTTTATCTCCCCTTACCTGCGGCCGGTTATAAATTTAACAATAAAAATTTATTGACGCATGACATGGCAGGTCTGGACCAACCAGGAAAATTCCTCGCAACGTAAATTAACAGATAATAAATCCCGAGAAATTCTTTTGCACATGGTAACGTTTGCATTCGTTGTTTAGACAGACAGACACACACACACACACACACACACATATATATATATATATATATATATATATATATATATATATATATATATATATATATATATATATATATATAGATAGATATATATATATATATCATTTTTATCATCAAGTACAATGCCGGCTGCCGTAGGCGGTCACGGCGGTCCACAGCTCTCTGTATTATGTATCAAAGTCTATGTTGTTTCTTTGCCGTGCCAGGTTGTCAAACTGTCTAATATTTTCTCACGTTGTTGCCCTCTGTCTGTGGTGCCATCAATCTTGCCTGTTGTGACTATGTTCTACAAACCTGCCTGTCTATTGAAGAGGCCAAAAAAAAGAAGATTGCCTTTTTCTGATAATGTTGATTAAGGTCCGTTTCGCATTTGTCTCTTTTAACACCTCTACATTAGTTTTTCTGGCATTCCTTGGTATTCTCAGCATTCTTCTGTAGAACTACATCTCTGTTGTCTCCAATCTCCCATTTCCAGTTTGTTTATTGTCCAAGACTCGCACCCATATGTTATTATGTGGGTTATATAGCACTGCAGAACTCTCGTTCTCACCTCTAATGACAAGGTCATTTTGCACAGTATATTTTTCATTTTTCTGAATGTTGTTTTAGCATGTCCTATTCTGCATATTATTTCTGTTGAACTTCTTCCATCTGCTGTAATCATTGTACCTAGATGTTTGAATTGGTTGATCTGTTTTAATACTATATCATTAATTTTGATCTTGCAAGGATTGTTATTTTGTTTCTTTGAAATAACTATACCTTCTGTTTTCTTGATATTTAGGAAGATGCCTTTCTCTTCACTTTCTGTGACTACTACATTAATTAAATGTTTAAGTTCTTCCTTCCATTTTGCAATCAGAAAGGTGTCATCCGCATATCTCGAATATTTATGTTATGTCCTCCAACTGATATTCCTGGGATAGCTACTATTGCACACTATATGTTTTCACTGTATAAAGATAACAGGTCTGGTGAAAGCACGCATCACTGTCTGACTACTTGTTTTATTTGTTGAAAAGGGCCAAAATGATTTCCTACTCTATTTGCTGCTGTTTATTTGTTTATATCTATATATATATATATTACATTATGTTTGTATTATTCTAACTACCTATAGTTCACTCAAGAGAGCGCTACAACTTTGAGCAGAGACAACACCTAACATCCATTAACATAACTGATAAGGAGGTAATTAAATTCCACAAACTCGACGTGGATTATCATTAAGGGAAATAACAACAGATTTTAACACGGGAAATTTTGCAGGATATTAGGAAAACATTAGTAATATTACAGTTGTAAATTAGGGAGTGAATGCGATGGGTCAGGATAATATAACTCATATAATAAAAATATTGTTTGGTGTATTTGCACTAGTTTCTATAACATTCTACCGTGTGTAGTAGATTCTTAGTATGTTCTCACTATGGTCTGCAACTATGTTCTCAGCCCACGCTTCAGCCATAGTCGCAAGATGGTCTCTGTATACTCGTCAACTCTGCTCTACCATATTATCTGTATGGCCTCACTAGCTTCTAACATGGTCTATGTTGTCCCAATATATTGTATATATATATATATATATATATATATATATATATATATATATATATATATATATGTCTAAACAACGAATGCAAACGTTACCATGTGCATGTATTCGAGGGTAAATAATTTCCGGGGATTTATTATCTGTTAATTTACGTTGTGGGGAATTATTCTGGCTAGTTAAGTCCTGGCGTGCTAGGCGTCATTAAATTATCTCAATACTGAATTGATAAAGGGCGGCAGGTAAGGATAATGGGGGAGATAAAAAAGTATAAGGGTAAATAATATACTTCCCGCTTTCTCGAACACGTTCACGAACACTTGCACATGTACGATCAGCGGCGAATTACAGCTACACATATAAACCTGTTTTGACATTTTTTATTAATGACAAACGTGTTAGTATTATCCATGGTATCACGTTGTGCCGGGTTCAACTGTGAGTTTATGTGTTAGTTTTAACGTGAACCAAATAATCAAGTGAAAATGTATTGCTAACACACACACACACACACACGGACACACACACCACCCACCCATCACACACACTTGTCCTGTTGTCGGAACGGGTCGGGGTATTGCGCACCGGGTGAGGTGAATTAGACGCGCAACGGGTCGGCCGCCCTATTGGTTTGATACATTCGTCAGCCTGCTTCGTTGCTGCGATAACGCAGCAATACTTTCTTCTTTGAGCTATACTCATTGCTGCCTGACACGGGGGCTCATTTGCTCATATTACACTGCTCATGGTCCTACTAGATTTCCACCAGGATGTAGTCAAAGGATGGAACTGCGCTGTGTCGCCGTTTTATTTGTGCCAAAGGCCCGACACATTCGTCTAAGGTGGAGTGTGTCATTCAAACAGGTGCAGTTCACTTTGATCTACGTTCTAGTGATTAGGACATACATTGTAGATACATCACGTTGGTAATTTTCATTTGAAGTATTCTGGTACATTTAACGCGGAATAGAATGGCATCATTAACCCGCTAATGTAATGCCATATCACACAATTGCAGGAATCTACATTATCATTTAGAATGGCGGTGAAGTAAATCTAAATCATACTGTAGTGTCTTCTCAGATTCACATGACCTGCTGCGTTGATGTTTGTTCAGATATGGGTAATAAGTTCCACAAATACAACACAAATGCTAAAAATTGGCATAATTTTCAGGTACCATATTAGATCAAGCTTTACACTCAGTCGATACAGTGCCATGTTGATATATACTTAATAGAAGAGACAAGTAAGTTTACCGAATATAGAAACATCAATGCCACTTGTCGAGCAATCAGTACATATGATATACTAAAGCACAATTTATTACAAACAATTAAGCCAGGTGACAATGAACAAATATCATGTCCGTTATCAAGCTCTCAGTAATGATATATCTAACTAATCTAACTAATTTTTCAACACTAAACTCTCAGTAGTTGGCATGTAAATAATTTGGAGTGTTCAATTATTGTGGAACCTCCACATCAGCTCATCTTTTCAATTATGCTTCCACTTTGGGGTTCAATATTCAGTTCCCGGTATTGCACAATACGCTGAAGAAATCATATGAACTTCAGTAATAAAAATTGCCCTAGCTGCAAAAGTGAATGTGGTTCCCCGAATACAATGCGGCGGTGACACATTTAACGGACACCGATTGTTAAATATCTAGAGTGCTAGAATGTCACGATTGAGCTGTAATGAAAAAGAGACTCGGTCAAATAGGTGATAATTTTCTGGAAGTGCCCAGATTTAGGAAACGTGTCGCCAACCGATTTGTATACGCTTATCCCCCTTGTTAGCCGAGACCGCATAGCTGTCTTTGTAATCCGTCTCATGACCATGCATGCTAGAGTAATAGCTATGGACACTTCTGACAGGAAATGAATATTGACAGTAGATCTGATGCTCATGGATCCATCTCCAAATGTCATGAAAAGTTAGAGAAGACACACAACTTCTATAGTTGACTCTTGCATCCCAAATCAGTTTGATAATAGTAAGTTTTCTGAGTATGAAATTTAGATCTAAAGAGAGCAATTTAGTGCATGAATGAAGTAAGTGTTCATCGCTGACAATTCCATGGAAGTGAAAGAACAGCAAGAATTAATGTGTAAGAACACATACAAGAAAAAAAGTATCATATATCTGAATCATCTAGATACGATATCATTAACCTTTTTAAACACACACACTAAACATACACGGTACACTACACGCAGTGCACTGTCTACTTGAATACTACCGAAACAGATGATCCTTCACTAATGTTCCAACGTGAATGCCTTACCAAATCACAAGAGAAATAGTGAGGCCTCACGTGAAGGTCTGCCTTAATGTATACACTATAAAACAAATACTAAAAAAGTCTACCAAAACATCAAAATATTCAACACACTTTACAAACAGCAAACGTAAACAGCCGAAATAAAATGCATGTAACATATTGTGATCATCATCAGGTGTCATGCCGGCTAACGTAGGCGGTCATGGCTCTCCACAACTCTCTGTCCACAGTATTATGTATCAAGATCGTTGTTGTTTCCCTGCCAACAAGGAAGCGAACAAAGAAGCGACCGATAGCCACCGGTATAAGTGGTAGCTCTGCAACTAGGCAGGGTGGGGCATCCATTTGTCCTGACATAAAGTAGTATCAAAGGTAGCGGATATAAATGAATATCCCCCACATGGATATGGAAAGCAACGGGAAAGTACCACATTATTCTCTCAAGATGAAAGTCATGGCGACACACAGAAGTAGACCTACAGTTAGTGTTAATATTGCGATATCAAAGCAATTAAGATATAATGCTAAATGTCTTATAGATCAAAGACAAGGAACGACCAATACAAATGCAGAATGCAAGAAAATCAATTGCTCGAACGCACATACTTGAAACTGACGGATATATGATAACTAAATATGGCATATGTGTGTATCTCACCTGCAGTAGCAATGTAAACTTGACCTTGTATTTAGGTTTGACACCATTAGCCATTTGACAATTTATTTCGATACCATCAAATTCTCTCTGCCTGGCAAATTGTAATGCATTCATGGCATATATTTGAATAGTTGTCCCCGATTCCATCAATGGATAGAACAATGGTACATCATCACTACTGCATCCGACAACAAGAATGATCTTCAACGCTGGGTTGACCTTCTTCATTTGCATTATACGAGCAATCCTGACAAACGTAAATACAGATCATCAACAAGCGTTAAGAGTAGATTTAACAAACATTTCATATTGTCTTAGGAAATTGTCTTAGGATATTTCGAATATGCGTCCTTGTTACACAAGTTGGTACAGTACAAATATACACCATCACATTTTTAATGTAACAATTTTGAGCGGAATGTAGCTTTCTCATACCTAGGGTACAAAGTGACATAAAACAAATTAATACAATGGACACAGTCAGAAATTATGGAACACTCTTTATTGGGACAAATAATCTTTCACAACAATGAGAATAACGTTAAATGCGGTGCCTGTTCCTGTTAGCTTTGATGTCCATATAAATTATGCGTTATAGTTTTCAAGATAAATAAACGAACAACCCTTTACCAATGATGAAATCTAAACAAATTATAAAAAAATTTAAAAATCATATCGATGCATTGCTATTAGAATGTCAGAAGTTCAACATAAAAAGGAACGGACAAAAATAGAAGTTATGAAAATCAGCACATCTGTAACACCAACGGTTATAACAATAGATAACACCAATGTTAAACAGGCGAAATAAATTAAATACCCACGCAGCATGTTTTCCGAAAATGGAAGAATAGACAGTAAAATAAAAACAAGGTGACAGAAAGCAAACACATTGACCTAATAACTTTCACCATTACTTTTTCATCCGAAGATCACGATAGAAATTTTTTTTAAAAACTGATATCTACAATTTGTATACCAACACTCTGCTACCAATGTCAAACATGGTGTATAACAGCCTCACTTCGGAGGGCAATCGTTACATGAAAAATGAATTTGTCTGAGATAATATAAGTAACGAAAACATTAGGAAAAGTGTTGGCATAATATCATGTATCGAACATATTGAATGACAACAGATAAAATAGTTCGGTCACCTTATGAGAATGAACCAAAATCAAATTCCATTAAGAGCAAATAAAAATAATATCCTGGCGTAAAGCCAAATGTATGCGAAGAGAACGGCGGATATAAAACATCAAGATAGCCTTGAACACATATAGACTAAATACAACCACTGAGAGACATCTGGCCTTGGAACAACAGCTTAGGCTCCAACCACTACTCTTAACGGCAAGTGTGAGTATGATCAACCATAATTCATTCGGAGACAGGCAATAGACAAAAATAGTTTCAAATGGTTTAGAGGTATGCCATAGTTGTTTTTTTTTTCTCCTTTTTCACTCTACATCAAAGTTGTTCAATATTAAAAAGCGACATATTTTTCATCGTGCTTCCGTAGCACTAAGATAAACAAAAGCTAATTAACACTTCACCCCGTTAAAACTAAGAGCGCCCCCTCCACACACAGTGTGTAGAACGCTTGACAAATGTAGAGTACATACTTTCTCAAACGATAATATTGTACTGCTCTGTAGAAACGAAACCGATTTCTGCGCTTGTTATGGGAGACTCATAATGACAACCGTCAGTTTTTTTTTTATCAGCATTTTGTGTTATCAGCATTTTGAGGTTAACTTTTTATAGAAGCTTCATGGTATGTCATCTATACAGTTAAGATTTTGTTTTGCTGTTGAAATGGTTTCATGTTTGCATGAATATATATGTATGTATGGGAGGGAGGGAGGGAGGGAGACCACAACTCTATGGTTGGGAGGGAGCCAGAGATGTACTGTGCAGTACTGTGGAGGAGGAAACTGACCGATTGCTGAGGCCATCATATAGGCACAGTGACTCAGGACGTGATAAAAACCTTCTGACCTGAACATTTGGTTGCATGCCTGGAGCAATAGAGAAGTTCGGCATAACCAGTAGTCAATGTGTGGCGGGGAATGAGCACAGTGAACCCTATCTTGGCTACTGTGGCTAGGCGCAGTGCATATGTTGAAACCTACCTTCCTGGAGGTGTGATAGTTATTCTCTGGCTCTGTCCCGGGGTGGGCCAAAAATCCACAGAATTACCAGCAATATAATGCCATCTAATGGCATTAGGTCAAAGGGCATGAGCGCATTGACCGCTGGATCAACAACCAACCAACCAACCTACCATGGAAAGTAAACAAATATATATCCTAGGCAGTATGGACAAAAGGAGAAATTGAAATACGTTTAAAAAAAACAACAACTTTCTTGTGATATGGAGCTGTGCACCCAGACATAGGAAATATTATAGAAAGAATAATGCGCATACAATTAATAGAGAATGAAAGAGCATTCATATTAATAAAAGTTTATGCACCATGCAATAAAAATATAGAGGACAGAACTGAATTGTTTTGGTACACTCTCTGATGCAATAAATAGAATCAACAATACAGACGAGTTATACATCAAGCGTGATTTCAACTGCAAAAGAGGCAAGAAATATGGGAATTGACCTATATACTAAGGTAAAATCTCACATTACAGTTCTGTTATACATTAGTGAAACATGGATCGCGTATATATTACATGTGAGGAAGTTCAACCATATTCACATAACTTGTATGAGATAAGACGAACATCAGATGCAAGAGAAGATTCAGGATACACTGTCCTTGGCATGTATGGTATTACTAGCCTTGGCACTTTTCTGATGCAGGCACATACTCATTTGTGGGCAGGTCACGTTGTATGTATACCAGATCATAACTTGTCAAATATACGTGTTGATGGTATTTTGTAGAAAGGCATACATTCTTAGGGTTGCCAATAGTAGCACCATAAGGACTAGTT
>CM067320.1:60353164-60389731 GCA_034231615.1 Meghimatium bilineatum
CGAAACCGGAAGAAATAAGAAAGAAATAATGTTACATATCATGAATAGTTAGTTAGTTAGTTAGTCGTCGGATCATCATCACTGCAAACTGGACACATCCATAGTTGCTCCGATCTCTCCTTGAGTGTATCCGCCATCACACTTTTGCTGACAGTACCGGTCCTATGCTGGATGACCATCATTCTTCTGCGCCCTCCAAAATGTTCACCTCTAGCAACACTGCATCCCAATCCCTGATTTTTAATCCTAGCCATTGAAAAGGAATCATCATCCACATTAGTCTCACTCTCGCGTGTTATATCTCTTAAGGAGTTCAAAACGTCAGCGCGATCCATTGCCCCATCGACCTTTGCCACAATCGCACACGATGCCAGTTGATCCGCTCTTTCATTGCCTCGAACGCCCACATGTCCCGGCACGAAAATAAATGTAACCGCTTTCAAGCTCGAATTTCTCAAGGCCTCAATCCACTGTTCGCGAACGAGACCCACTTGTACCTTCTTAATCATACTCATAGAGTCACTCAAGATGCAGACCTGCGTAACTTTCTGTGTGCGTAGCCACTCAAATGCCGTGGTCACCGCCATAGTCTCCATGGTCATACTACTCGTAGTGACCGCAAAGGCACCACTTTCCTCCTTGATCGTTGTACCTGCGCACTGAGCTGTAAAGGCCCAAGCACTGCGAACATGCCTAATTACAGATCCATCAGTGTATATAATCACATCCCCCTCTTTGGTATTCTCACTGATTAAAGCCTGCACTTCTTTCTCCACAGCAGTGGGACACCATTCTCTGCATTCCCTGCTAAGTGATATTACTACTCTCAAACAAGTTTCGAAATCTGTGGGTAGACCTATCCATTCCGCACCAGCAGCCACATCCTGTAATCTGCACACGCTTTGTATTACATCCTCAGCACGTCCCATCCACGACCTTCCTCTCTTGAGTCTGCTGCCTTTAACTTTGTGTATTTCGGAATGCAACGGGAGTTCCTTATCTGCATGTACTTGAAGGTACGCCCGTGCACGGCAATACTGTAATCTATGCTCAGCTGTTGGGCAGTCAAGTAGGTATCGCATAGCTCTTGTCGATGTGTCTCTTGTGCATCCCAGAATGATACGCATTGCTGCATTCTGGACTCTATCCAGTCTTTCGATCTGAGCTTGGCTAAGAGTCAGAATTGCCAGTGCATATTCCACCACAGCCACAACCAAACCCTGGTACAAAAGAAATAACAATCTTTGCTCACACTGCGCAGCAGCCATAACCTTCATTGCTGCTAAGCCATTGCCTGCCCTTATGATAATGTGGTCAACATGTTCCCTGAAACTCAGGCTTCTGTCAAAAAACACACCCAGATATATCATTGTGCTAGTTCTTTCTAAACTTTTCCCGGACAACGAAACTTGTGGCATGGGTGTCTTTACCATGTGATTGTTCAAGGAAAACCACGTCACGAATGCCTTAGACGGATTAACCACTGCTCCCGTATCTCGACACCAATTTGTCAGTCTGTCCAGCTCCTTCTGTAGTTCCACGACACACTCTTCTAGATTTCTGCCCTGTCTATACACCAGGATATCATCGGCATATGACATCGTTCTGCCAACACCTGTGATTTGATTGCCAGCGATATGTACTGTGTATACATTGAAAAGTACATGAGATAGAGGCGATCCCTGTGGCAGGCCAGTGCTAATAACCGTTGGTGTAGATATCCAGTTACCACACTTAAGAACTACAACCCTGTGCATCAGGGCGGCGCCAACCCAACGCACGACAAAAGGATTAACTGCAAGATTTAACAGCTGGTGCATCAAGATATCCAAGGACACCCTATTGTACGCATCCTCAAGGTCTATTGCGACCGCACATGTCTCCATGCGCGAATCGAACCCCTCAAAAACATCCTGCGCAAATATGGCTGCATTCTGCCATGTCTTCTTTCCTCGACGATATCCTCCTAACAATGTTGGTAAACACTTATTTATTTCAAGATAACACGATACCTTCCAGGCCACAATTTTTTCCAAAAGCTTGCCAATCGTATTCTGCATAGTTATTATTCTGTAGCTTTGTATCCTGGTGTGGTCCTTCCCAGGTTTGTGTAGTGGAACTAAATAGCTGTGCAACCAGTCTTCTTTCACTGTGCCCTTTAGAAGGCTATTATTGAACATGTCCGCCAACTCTCTCAACTCCTCATCCGTTCTTCGACTAATGTCATCGTATCTAATGCCATCTGGCCCTGGTGCTGTATTTTTTTGTACTTTTCAGTGCCTTCCTGATTTCTTCAACTGTGATTAGCATATCATGAATGTCGTAAGTTATGACTAAGGATGTGTGTGTTGTGGAGCTCATTGTGTGGAGTTGATTGTGTGAAGTTGATTGTGTGGAGCTGATTTTGTGGAGTTGATTGTGTGGAGCTAATTGTGTGGAGTTGATTGTGGCATCCCATAGAAGATCAAGGTGCCCCATAAGCCATGATGAAATCAGAAATGTCAGGCCAAAAGTCATAGATGTCGCAGCTTAAACTGTAAACCATGGAATAACCTTTCTGTGTTTTATAACACAAGCCTTAGAAGAACACAGATGAAGACAATGAATGATTTCACTTGAGGAAAAATTAAGTCTATACATAAGTTCTTGAGAAAATTAAGTCTATACGTAAGTACTTGAGAAAATTAAGTCTATACGTAAGTACTTGATGAAATTAATCTATACGTAAGTACTTGATGAAATTAATTTGATTCTTAAGAACGTAAGACATTACAGTACCTTTTCCTATTTTTTCTTTGCATAATATACATATACATATAAAAATATACATATTTAGTTGGTTATCTCTTTTAGAAATGGAACTACTCGAGTTTATTACTGCTGACTGCCATCAGGTCTGGTTACCATTTCTTATACAATTTTCATATACGATGAATATTCAATAAATAATTCAGTGGACTATATTTTTTCAGAATACGCATCCTCATAGATGAGCTACCTTTCTGTCGTTCCCCATCATTATCATCTAGTGCCGTCTCTGCAATGAAGGTTTGCTGCAACGGACCTCAAACATCCTCTGTTATGTCTTGCATTCATGTTGCACTCTCTTAGATTGCAAACTGTTCATCTGGTAATGTTCCTCTGGAACTTTATTTTTGTCTACCTCTTATACCCCTCTAGTCGACTTTTCCCATAAGTAAAGTGTTCAACAACATTTTTTTAAATATGTCTAAAATACTGTATTTGATATGTATTTCCTATATGCCTATTTCTTATACGAAGTGTGTGCCATTAGAACCTTGGTGTTGGTGTTTTTGCTTTCCCTGACGTATTATTGGTCTTTTGGATGTGGACGTTAATGTTTTGGTCTATTCCTCGCTGCTCAGTCGCAATTCATAATTATTTGTATTTCTCCGCCTAGTTCTCGTCATAGACTTTATAGCAGAAAGGACATTCCCTAGTGTTGATTCTGGTTGTCTCATTGTGGAGTAGTCGAGACATTATTATTATCTGCATTGAAAATAGGTAGCCTGCAAGTCGGAACAAACAGGCATGACTCGCATTTATATTATGATAAAATAAAAACACATAATCTCCAACCCTCAAGAGTGGAACTACATTCGTTCCAATTAGCCCTTGTGATTATATACACACATTCTTGGACTAGTTAAGCCGAAGAAACACCCTGTGTATGCAATGTTTATAATATACCACATTCTTATCATCGTGTTTTTGTGTGCATCACTACATCATCATCAGCAAGTGCCTTAGAGGCAACGAATGTTGGTTGCAACAGACGTGTAACATCCCCAGTCTCTTGTTTTGATGGTGCACTCTGTTAGACTTTAACCTGTCCAATTTCTGATTTCATTCTCATACTTGTATCTCTGCCTACCTATTGCTGGCTTTCCTTCGACTTTACCCTCAAATAAGGTCTTCAACAAGGTTTCATTTCTTTTAATGTGTCTAAAATATTCAATTTGTGTGATATTTCTTTCTTATAATAATTATTTCTTCACATTTAAGTGTTGTTAGAACCTCTTTGTTTGTTTTCTCCTCTTCTCATTATGTTCTCCCTAATATTATATACATCCGCAACTCAGACATCAATTATATCTTCTAATTGTTTGTTAAATGTCCATGTTTCTGAGTCATACATTAGTATAGAAAAGACGTAGCATTTTGTAATTGTCATTTTTAACGTGTTTGTTATTTGTTTACATAATAATATTTTTCTTAACCATTTAAAGTACTCTTAGCAATGAATATTATCCGTGTAACTTCTGTTTCATATATGACATCATTTGTAATTATGTGTCCAAGATATTGATAGTGGTCTGCTTCTTGTAGTTTCTCTTCATGTATGTTTATCTTTAGCACATATTCTTCTGTGACTTTGATGATTATCATTTTTTTAAATATTTATATCTAGTCCATATTCTTTAATTGATTTATCCAATTGATCTATTAGTTTTTGTAGTTCATGTTCACGTTCTGCTAAAAGAGCCGTGTCAGGTGCATTTCTCAGGTTATTTATTATTTCCCAGTGATTTTGAGTCTTGGCATTCCTTCTATATTCTTAAAGATATTCTGTGTAGATATTACATCGGCTGGATGATTTTAAAAAATCCTTGTCATACACTTCTTCTTATTTATATATATGGTGAGTAGCTATTTTCACACATTATTTATGTAGTCTGTTCCCAATATATATTTTTAATCAGTCTGATGTCTTTTTCCCAATATGCCTATTTAAATCAATATACCGCCGAAGACGGATGTGTTGGGCCACTGGCGCAAATAAAACGGCAACACAACGCATTTCCATTCTCTGGACTATATTCAACTGGAAATCTTGTAGGACCATTGTCTTGTTACAAGAGAAATCCAGTGGGAGTTTGAGAATGAACGTTGAAGAAGAAGAAATCAATATAATATAATGTCAATATAAAAAGTTGATGATTCAATTCTTCATTTCATAGAAGTGTTGTTCGTCAATCACAAGTGATGATGACCATTTGTTACATCCACTTTTGAAAATTCAATTTTAGTTATGTCCTTGATTATGAGTTCGTAGATGACTAATGAGCCCTATTCGAGCTGGTAATGTCCTTGGACAGTTTGGACATGGGATAACGACTGTAGACGGATCTTGGTCTATCCGTGACTTTCTAGCTGCTCTCCGCTGTTGAGCTGCTGCATTTCTCTACTTTTCACAAGATGATGCGCTCTTTTTTATTGTAGAACGCCATGTAGATCTATTTTGTACAAGTTCTTCTCATGTATCGTGGTCTATTTCAAAGGTTTTCAGTGAGTCCTTTAACGAGTCCTTGTAGCGCTTCCCTTGGCCACCTTAAGATCGTATACCATTCTCTAGTCACCATATAGAAGTATCTTTGGCAGACGATGGTCTGGCATACGCACCAAATGACCTGCCCAACGAATCTGTGTCTGCATCAGGATCGTGTCAATGCTTGGGATACCAGCTCTATCAAGGACATAGGTATCTGGAATCTTGTCTTGCCATCTGATGTTCATAACTTATCTGAAACAATTTGTATGAAAATGATTGAGTTTTTTCACATGACGTCTATACACAGTCCATGTTTCACTAGCGTATAGCATCACTGGAAGTACCACTGCGCTGTAAACTTTCAGGTTAGTCTGTAGGTTAATGCCATTTCTACGCCAAACATTTGCGTACAATCTGCCGCAAGTACTGCTTGCTTTGGCGATCCTTGTATACACTTCATCATCAGCGTTGGCATTTTGTGATAACGTACTGACTAGCTATGTGAATCTATTCACAACTTTCAGTGCTACACAATTTACCTTTATAGCTTTATAGCTCGAGATAGATTTTGCTAAGTTCTGGTTGTAACATGACTTCTGTTTTCTATGTGTTAATGGTAAGCCCAAAGTTCGTACAGGCTTTGGAGAATATGTCTATAATACATTGTAGATCAGCCTCAGAGTTGGCATTTAGGGCACAGTCATCAGCAAAAATAAGATCCCTGATTGTGTGTGATTTAACTTTGGTTTTTGCTCGAAGCCGCCGAAGGTTGGCGTATTTATAGAAGTATTTAGATGGCGACGGTGGAAGAAAATATAGGAAACCAAACACACGTATGAATACTTTATAAGGATTCAACACACACACACACACAAACACACACAGAAAAATAATATTTTTAATGTAGGAAATATGGTAAAATAGCTTGGAATGCAAAGCTAGATAGAAGTTTTACTTACAAAAAGAAACAATACACGAAAAATTACAGACGCACGAGTAGTATTTAACATGTGTGTAGACATTGACCATAAGGCAGTAGTAATAATAGTCAAAACAAACAGAGCGGAAAATAGCAAGCACAAGTAAAGAACAAAGCAGCAAGAGAAACTAGATATACAGAAACTTGAAGAACTAAACATGCTCGAAAAATATATTCTGGAAGTTATCAACTAATTCGCAAATCTACCAGAAAACACACAGAACATAGAA
Source organism: Meghimatium bilineatum (assembly GCA_034231615.1). Classification (NCBI taxonomy): domain Eukaryota; kingdom Metazoa; phylum Mollusca; class Gastropoda; order Stylommatophora; family Philomycidae; genus Meghimatium; species Meghimatium bilineatum. The sequence goes on from CM067320.1 coordinate 60,359,667, forward strand.
GAAGAATGGAAATATTTCAAAAATGTCATCATCCTACAAACAGCAGGAAACATATGCGGACATAAAAGTTACAAATACACGAAACCAAAAGTAACAGTTTGGTGGGCAGAAGAGGAAGAGAACGCAACGAAGGATAAAAAATATAAAAAAATTCAAGAAATTGGCAAATGGCAAATCGCATGAAGATTACTTAACATACAAGAAAGGAAAGATTAACACCAAGAAAATCATCAAATCTGTAAAATCTTACGACATGCAAGAATATGGAGTAATGCTTAAAAGAGATATACAAAACGCACCAAAGATTTCTACATAAACGTACAAAACACAAGAAGTAAATATGGCACGAACCAACAGAAGTAATTAACGATGTACACCGCAACATACTAAATAGGCCCTAGATATCATGGAAAGATGGGAACATTACTTAAGCAATTGTTAAACTTAAAAGAAGGAGAAGTAATTGCACCAATAAATCAATCAAAATACCCGTAACCCTTCAGGGTCGTAGGGGTACCACATTGGATGCTTCAGCACACAGAGTACTCCAGCGAATTCTATCCTCAGCGATGCGGATGAGTGTGGAAATATCTTGCCCTGTCCATTCCTTGATGCTTGATGTTGTCTGTCAGGAGCTGGAATACAGCTGGAGAGGAGATGGGCACCACTAGCTAAACCTTTTGCCGACTGAAATACTACAATGGGTATTGCACCAATGCATACAATAGAAGAAACACTATAAAGATACATCATTAAATCCAAAATTCAAGACTCAGTTAAACATGCACCAATAGTAAAGCAGCAGGAACAGACAGTATGTCTATATAATTAATAAAAATACTAACAGTGACAGGATTAAAGTTGCTACACAAACTGTTCAACGTGATATGCAAGATCCAAAAGACACCCTTGGAGTGGAAGAAAGCGGTGATGGCTCCCATCTGGAAAAAAGGCAGTAAGAGGGACTGCACTAAGTATAGAGGGATATCACTCTTACTTTACATAGGAAACATATTTAGCAAGATACTAAATAGAAGGATGGGCGCATACATAGAACCACAGCTCAAAAACACACAATTGGGCTTTCTGAAAAATAAACCTGTACAAATGCAATCGTCGCCCTCTAACAGCTTTCAGAAAGAGCGACAGAACATAAGCAAGGCATATATTAGGCTTTTGTGGTTCAAGACAAAGATTTTGACAGAGTTGATAGAGCTCAACTATTGATAACATTACATAAATATGGAGTTCCCCAACATCTGGTAAGGTTATGTCAGAGCATATGCGTCAATAGTCAACGCACAGTGAGAAAGAGCACAGGTACATCGAAAGAAAATTCAAATTAAATCGTGAGACTGGGATTTGCACTATCCCCCTCCCACCACTACTATTGTTCATAACATAAATAGATCACATCTGCAAAGTTGCAAAGACAACAGAAGAAACCAATCTGAGGGAAAACTTAAACGACATGCTATTTGCAGACGACCAAACACCAATAGTATACTCAGAAGAGCAAATAAAAATACAAATACAAATATTACATCAACCATACCAAACCTTTAACATTAATATACATATAGAAAAGATCGAAGTAATGAATACAGGAAGAACAGAAATAAACATATATATATATATATATATATATATCACATACCTAGGGCGCAATATAACAACAGACGGCAAGCTCAGAAAAGATATACACAATAGATATTGTAAAGCATACCAAGCCTAGGGCATATTACACCAATCTTAGAAGAAAAGAAAAAGGAAATTTAAACATCAAAATAACACTATTTGAAAAGATTGTTATGTCAACTCTGTGCTACCAAGCCAAACATGGACAACGACTGCACAAGGCAAACGTAAACGTGTGACAGCTGAAAGGCATGCCTACACGGAATTCTAGGAGTATCGATAAGATATAGAGTGAGGAAAGAGGACATACGACGTAAAACCAGAACCACGTTAATCTACGGATACATTAAGAGACAACAAATAAAATGGTTTGCACTCATCAGCAGACTACCACCAGACAACATACAAAGGCAAGCTATGCTATACAGATACAGTGAATGCAGACCTAGAGGCCGACCACGAAAATGATGGACCATCGTAATAAAATAGGCGACAAATTCCACAATATACTCAGCACATAGGAGGGTCATCTCCAAAGAAATCTTCTACCCATAACGCTGAAAGGCAAAAAAAATGTTTAGCAAAAAATATGTTTAGAAAAAATAGGGTAATACCGGACCAGGTAGATAGATTTTTAGCAAGAGGTATACACCATACGAACGAAAGTTTCTTACCATAAATACTATACAACTAACAACCCGTGTAATTTACACAATTAAAGATGATGCAGGTGAAGAAGTACAACGTTCATTTTACAAAGAACTTCACAAACTTTGTGGCAGAACAACGTATCGAACTGAAACGATTCTAGAATAGAGATGTCCTTGTTCTCGTAAAATGTATTTAGTCAAATTATATTAATATAACACTACATTTAATTTGGATCTAGTCAAAAACATCATAAGATACTAATAGAAATTGAAATAGTTAAAATTTCAGTATTACTATCAGAGGAAGAAGAGATGACGAGGATACGAATATCATTCCGCATCTTACTTGGAAAATTAGTACAATGTTTAGAAATTGTTTTTCTCTGTCACATGATTACTATCTAAGTGGTGGTTGGTGTTTCATTAATAAATCTGTCTTGAGCCAATCCTGACGCACGTGACTACAACGTCTAGATCACATTACTGAGTAGTTGTATGGGCTACATGTTACCAAATACCAAGCTAGGATGAGTTTCTACGCAACCTTACGTAGCAATTACTCAAGAAACACTAATTTAGACAATAACCATAATCATTATTTCTTCATACTACCTCAAACTATAGAGATCAAAAACCAATATGCAATTTTTTAGCTGAAATTCAGTTTCGAAACACAAATTTCAACGTACTCGGCGATGATATGTGGATGAAATACCTCCACCGTCCATCCAATAGCCTAGTCGTGTAATAACTATGCCAGAAAGTATATACCATTCATCAAATGTTTTTATCCATGACCTTAACTATAAGCTGACCAATGCCGGCCGCATTGCAAAAAATCTACTGCAAAAATTCCACCAAGAGAGCTGCTATTTAGATTATCGAGGAGGGTGCTGAACTTGTGCTGATTGCAACGTTGAAAAACATCTTGCAACTACTAAAAAAACCACAACTGATACATAATGATACTGATTAGATTAGTCAAGATATGGTCGATATGGATCGTGACATCAAGAATGTTTGTATTCAGATATTATATATGCACGTTTGGGGGGGGGGGGGGGGTTGTTATGGTCCCACTATTAAATTATGTACACATCCTCGATAAAAAAAACAAAAAAAAACCAGTGTTCGAATCTATGATATGCCATACTATACGCCTCTGAGTCGTTTCTCATGTGACACTGTAGATAATCTTTTAACTACGGACGGACCAAGGCAAGAAAATCGCATATACAGCTTAGGCATCAACTATGACACTTAAATTTCATACACGTAAGTGTTTTGACTTGGAATTCCCATAGTTATACACGCAGATATATACATCAATTCCAAATTTTATGACGAATTTTTCTGTAATCATACTGGAAATGGACGTTCAGTTATTGTAGGTGGAAGTCACCAGAAAGGTTCTGTTCTCGGTAGTATGGTACTTCCCTAGATAGAAACTGGTGGTAAAGCATTACGTAAAAATAGAGTGATGTCTGGTTTGCAGATGGCTCAAGATAATTTAGGTGTTTTAAATAATCGTGAAGAAACGGTATAGAGTCAAAGAAGCAGCACATCGCCTATTGGTGCTGTCAACCACATTACCAAATCAAGTAGTGGTATTAGACAGCAAAAGAGACCAGCACTCCTTGGTGAACCCTATCGGAAAAAAACAGCTAAAAGCCGACGAGCTCATTCCAAGCAACAGAAGATTCGAGACATATTTCAAAATTGGTTCTTATTCACCCCAACTCGTGTCATTATCTTCAACGTGTACTTTATTGGTTTAGTGTACCACCAATCCAAATTATGGTAGACAAGGAACAACTGTGGAAATTCATCCCCTGGCCACCTTAGCACCTGGGGCTCTTATAGAGCTTGTTATTTTGGGAACAATGAAGATTACTTTTTGCAAGTAAGAACCAAAGTGACTTTTCTCAATAGTGATATCCTTTCACCCGTTTAATACATTATTAAATGCACAGTTTATTTTCACATTTTAATTGTCATTGAACGACACATTTGTCACAGCTAGTGGAAATATACACCCTAACCAAGCTCATTTGAGCGCTTCTTTGAATTTACGGAGATTGATGCTAAAACGGGACACACGGTAGTTTCCATATAGTTCAGATATACATCAAACGTTATCGATGATTCCGAAGGGAATACGGAAAATGGGTTTACAATTTTACGACAACTGACCTTCTTGAGTCCAAGAGACGGATGTGATGAGTAAATTACATGCTAGCATTTCGACCACGACAGATATATGTTGAATGGTAAAGATCAAGCTAGGCACTTCTAAAGATGCTCTAAATATGATTTTCATCCATGCGACCAGTGGATACAAAATTGTTATTACCTATGCAGCGCTGATACTCAGAAAGTCAAACTGAATTAAGATCTTTCGCATTCAAACAATGGAACAATGATAAACGTGTACATTATCTAGTGTGTAACCAAATCAGACACAGCTGAGGTAAAACGTACAAAACCAATTAAGTCAGTATATGTGACGTAGATTCCATCTATAGTGTATTCAAAGAGGCCTGGCGTCAGTGTACCCACGCGATGTGACATCATCAATGATAACATGATAACATCAACTATGATAACATGAGCTTTTTTCTCGTAGTAAGGTTAAATGTCACGATGATTGTCAGCAGATATAGCATACTCGTTTATTTATGTAATCCATCGTGTGCAATTTCTGCGCCTGTCTTTGAATCCATAGTGTATGTAAAATAATTCCTGTTGAGGCGCACTGTCTGATGGTAGTGTGAAGCATGCGGATACCACTTAATATATTGTCTTCTTATGTAACAAACACACCCAGGAATAGGATAATGAAGTTTGGCCCGGACAGACAACATGGACAGTAGCTTTTTAAGAAGTTAGAAGAAATTACCAATGGATTTCTCTAGTTCAACTAGAAGAAACTACCGGTATGTTTTTATACTATACGCAATTGGACAAGAACAATTACAAGAACCTATTCTGAGATGTCTCTTCTTCGCACCCGGACAGACAGCAAGGACAGTAGTTTTTTTTTATAGAAAAGTTGAGGATATTATAGGCAAATGGACAAGAACAACTGTAAGAACATATTCAACGATTTCAACAAAGGACAGACGAAATAACAACTTACAACTGGACAACGACTTAAGAAACGTGCAGAATCAGCAGACAAATATAACAGACTTTAGAAACTAAATCATAGCCTTTACAGCTTTGGAAAAGGACAGTGCCTGAAAAGCTGGAATAGGAAGGAAGGAACTAGAGATCAACTTATTGCTCAGACAACAGAGCAGAGAATGAGAGATCAACATAACACAAATAACATAATCATGTATGTATTTTATATTGATGTGCTATTGGAATATTCTCACAACTGTAAGTAGAACTATTTATAACAGTTATTTAATTGACAAGATGTGTTTAAAAAGTGGACATTCGATAGCTAGCAGATATCGAGTCACGTTAGAGCAAATATAATTATTTTACTAAGTCATCCGTAGAAAATCGTGTGTATTTTTCAAAAATGCATTGGTGACTTAACAACTGACGAATATGTATAAGTAGAATATACAAGGTTGAACAGTACACGAGAATATGAGATGGGTAATTCTCAGATAACTTATAAAGGTATTTACTGTTTACAATTTCACTATCGGTTTGGTCACAGTGTTGTCATAATATTGGAAGGAACGCTAGAAAGTATAATCACTCTAGCATAGTGTAGTCAATTAGAGATTTGTAAAATAGACTGAACATTACCTCATAACTATTTATATATTACTAGGTTACCACTAACCTAGATTACAAAAGTAACAATATGAAACTAAATAATAACAAATATGATGTTAAATAAGAATCTATTAGCACATACAGCCTGAACTACTCGTGATTGCCACTCTATATAATGAGACTAAAGATAGAGATTATATAATAAACCAACAAAGCCAGAAATAACAATTAAACTAGATTTTCAACAATCATTTGACTTTAGAATCAGATCAGTGTTGCCAATAACAATTTAAGTCAAAGTTTATATTAGGAGGATTTCAACGACATAATAAACAGTGATAGATGTTCACATTTTCGATACAGGAACTGATACTTTAGAATCAGTAGACATATTTCAACACTTACTTTAGAAGACCAACGTGTAAGAAGGAATGATGACTTATCTATAGTCTAGGACGTCAGGTACATTGTAATCTACACATATATCTACTGTGGTTTTATTAAGAGAAGCACCAGCTCTTCTCCAACGTGATTTTTTTCCGCTCCAACGACAGGAGAAATGAACCTGAACACCACTCCACCATATTTTCCTCGACCATACTTGACGCCGACAATAACTTGCAGAATCTTATATGAGTACAAAACTGAAGATACAGAATATAACTTATATCTTTACGATTGATCCAACAACAAAAGAGCAGACAGACATTAATGCTTTTTACTGATGATAATCTACATATATTTACTGTGAACCATCTACATATTTACTATGAAACTGAAATTGTGAAGACCTGAATATTGCGCTTGAGTTTAATGTACAAATGTATGTGTGTGTGGATACATGAATTAACACAACTGTTGTATTTTGCAAGCCAGTCCAATAGGCTGGGTAAGAATAATATCCTCACAGGTCAGTAATGTGTGAATGCTATATTTAGATAAAGATGATTGCCATTGATTGTTAATGTACAAACTGAATTTCAATTCCAGTTTAAGCTCACTGCTGTTGTGAGAGTTCAAGACAATAAACAATGACATATTGCCTGAAAAGTCTGGAACAAGACTGTGTTCCTTGTGTGGTAGTTGTAAATTGTAATTTTTAGTTCCACTGGAGTGTCTGATAACCACAACCCTTGATAGAAGTAATGAGATAATCATAATCTGTAGATATATTCATGAGCCGTTTTCTTGAGATATTTTCATGAGTTATTCTTACGGGTCATTGAGCTATGACATTGACGTTTTATAACACAGAGTTGTGTTCGCACTTGTAAACTAGTCTTTTATTCTTTTTGGAAGTTGTGTGTTTGTATTACATAACTTTACCTATCTACCTTAGAGGATTTATTTGGACATTAGTTTGCTTATTCTTTATTCTTTTATTTTATTTTCTTAGCTTTCAGTTTCGCTTTGTTACACAGTATAGTGATATAAATATGTGATATAACATAAAGATATAACATAGTTATATATCATATTAGTACAGTATAGTGATAAAATAAAGATAAAGAATTATAGTGGTAGAACATAGATACAGAAAATAGTGATAGAACATAGATATAGATTACAGTGATAGAAAATAGTGACAAAACCTAGATATAATAGACACAGAATATAGCGATAAAATATAGTGATATAACATAGTGGTAGAACATAGTGATAGATCACATTAGTAGGAAATAATACTACAAAACAGTATAGCGCATAGTGACAGAACATAGTGGTAGAACATAGGGACAGAACATAGTAGTAGAATAAAGCGATAGAACGTTGTGGTAGGACATATATATATATATATATATATATATATATATATATATATATATATATATATATATATATATATATATATATATATATATATATACAATAGTGGTAGAACAACGTGATAGAACATTGACATGATATACTATCACATATATCTTACCATTATATCACATATATCTCACTATTATTTAAGTACAATTGACGCTGTTTTGGTCTTCATATTTGTAATAACGTAGAATGTAGGTGAGTTGAAATAGATTGTTGTTTCTTCTCCACGTTGTCGTTTAGAATGATAATGACGATATTTCACATTTTCCAGAATTTATAGTGAGCGAAATGTTGAATTGTCAAAATGTCTTCCTCACATATATGTATATTTCCGAAACAGCAATGCTGTTTAGTTTCTGCTAGTTAGGATCTGAATGTCTGCTGATTTCGCAGTACAGTTAGTGTAATCAACTCATGTGCATACATGCACCTCTGCTCAAGGTCTAATCATTCCTGCTGATTCATCAGTACACTTAGGGTGTCCATATTTTCTGTTCTGCCTAAGGTCTAACCATTCCTGCAGATTAAGCAGGGAAGGTATGGTGACCCGACCATACTTTTGGTTCTGCTCAAGATCGTCTACGAATGTCTGCATATTTAGCGGTGAACTTTTGATCCATTCACATGTATACCATTCAGTTCTGTTCAATGTCTTAGAATGTCTACTGGTAGTGGCGCACTTACGGGTGTTCATACTTTCAGTTCTGCTTAAGTTCAAATTTGTATAACTTAAATAGTGAAACAAAAGTGAAAGCACCTTCAATGATATGGGACAATAGTAACATCTAAACACATGAAAGTTCTACTGTGTCATGGAGTCCCCTAGGGTGGAGTCCTGTCGCCCACACTTTTCTTGGTTTACATCAATGACCTAGTTGCTGAACTACCACACGGGATCAAAGTGGCAATGTATGCTGACGACCTAGTGCACAGAAGAACATGCGACAGTGGCCACTAAACAAATACAAAGAGCTATCGATGCCCTAATCTTATGGGCTAATAGATGGTGCGTCAGCATTAACACAGATAAGTGCAGCACTACACTTTTTACCCTCTCACCAAAACAAAAAGCCGGTCATATCAAAATAGATGGAAAGCTCTTGAAAGAAGACAAACAACCCACATACATCGGAGTTACGTTTAATGATAAACTGACATGGAAGCAACACATAAACAAAGCAACAACAAAAGCCAGGAGGAAGTTAGCTATCCTGAGAAAACTAAGTGGAACCACATGGGGAGTCAGTGGGAATATACTCAGTAAAGTTTACCAGCAAAGCATAAGACCACACCTGGAATATGGTTCAGCTGTATGGTGCCCTGCATCAAACACCACATTACAAGATCTAGATAAAGTGCAAAACCAGGCACTTAGAATAATGTTGGAGCAATGAAATCAACAACCATAGCAGAGATGCAGAAAATGGGAAGAATGCAAACACTTGGCGAACGCAGAGACACAAAAGTACTAATTCAGGCAGAAAAGTTTCAGTGTATGCCAAGTCATCCAATGAATGAAAGATTCCAAAATCTAGCAATGGGACGACTGAAAAGAAGCAGCTTTATCCATCAAGCTAAACGACTCCGCAGACAACTTACAAACCTACCTGAAGTTGACAGCCTGTACCAGAACAAACCCCGTGGAGTGAAAGGCATGGAATGCCAATATACATTCAGACCCATGTGAAAGGAATACTAAGCGAGGACGAACAGAACAGTGTGCAGCGAAGGACAGTCACCCTCAGTTTCCTGGATGAGGAATATCTACAAGATATATGGGTCAGAGTATACACAGATGGGTCAGCACAGAATCCCGTGAGGAATGGAGGTGCAGGTGTATATATATAGAATATCCACACAAGCCTAGAGATACAATCAGAACACCGACAGGAAAATTCTGCAATAATTATGATGCAGAAATCCAGGCAATTAGTGTTGCAGCTAAAAAACTGCTGAACTCTAACTCTGACCTACAGCCTGTGGTATTCCTGACAGATGCAAGGTCAGTGCTTCAAGCTCTCCAGTCTTAAAAACTAACAGACTTGAAAAAACTACTTAGCGAATTGTCTTACCAGTATAGGGTAACCATGCAGTGGATACCCTCTCACTGTGGAATACCAGGAAATGAAAAAGCAGGCCAACTGGCTAAGGAAGGTGCTGCCGAAGACCAGCCAGATATACCAATCACCTACCATCAGAAAAAAACAGATGATCAAGTCAATAAGAAAGCCACAAACACCAACACAAGATGACTATCACATTATGTACAGATCAGAACAAGTTATAATTCTACGTCTCAGAACAGGACACAACCGACTCCGCAGTCACATGTATACAAAGTTCAAGATTGGCAACACGGCCATGTGTACATGTGGACAGGCAGCACAGAGTGCCAAACAGATACTTCAAGAGTGTTCTTAGCATGAAACTCTGAGGAAGACATATTGGCCAGAGGAAAAAACACTGGAATCAAAGCTCTATGGGACACTGTATGAACTACAAAAGACAGTGAGTTTTATTAAGGAGGCAGAATTATAGATATAGACATGTTTCAAGTGAACGAAAGAAGTAGAAGAAGATCTAAACACATTATAAACAGGTTATAAATGAGATGTATAAATGTTACATGTATTCGATATTAATGTATGACTCTGATACATTAACAGCGAACACATAATTAGAATACGGCATTTTTGCGTGGGCGTTTTGGTTATATAAATAATTAGTGAGACGTGACACGTGTCGTGATGATAGTGATGGGAACATGGTCATACTGTTTATAGCTTACTGAAAGACAACTGTCACGACACATCATACTACTATGGTGTATCATGCTAGTATCATGCTATGTATCAGTTAGCACTACAGTTGATGATGATAATGTTGATGTCGTCCATAGTCATACTATTTGTCGTTAACTGATAGAAATGAATCACGTGGCATGAATCTTCGTCGGCGCGTACGATATAAATGATATTGTTTGCTTATTATTGTGTTATTTTTTAACTACATAGTAGTCGTTCTTGAACCGTCTAAGATTCAAGTTACATAGCGTTCTTATTGTCAATATTTATTATTATATTTGAAACTTAGATTACAAACTACGTTGCCTAAAATATTTTGGGCAAATAAAAATGTAGAATCTGGTTCTGCTTGTCGTTTGCGCACTAGTACGGTAATAAATTATATTAGACAGCTAACCAATTATTTGCGCACATCTGACGTAGAAATGTAGTGTTAAAGCGTTATATAAATTTGCCTGCGTATTATCAAGGGAAACTGAGCTATCTGATTATGCTAGGTTGTTTGGCATTAAAAATATTTTTTTCTTTTGTAACAATAATCAGCGGAATCTATGGAAATAAGTACTTCAAGTTTTTAGTCATTTAACCAGTAAAGATATTTAATATACACAACCTCGATTACTGAGTTATCTATATCTCATAATCCTCGATTGTTAAACATTACAATGACGATCATGTGTTGATTTTCAGCGTTGATCATGTTGAACATAAGAGTCAACTAAGGAATTAATATTAGGTGATTAGTGATATTTATGGAAAGTGTTGAGTCTAATAGTTTGTGTGTTCTATTTCCGTAAGTGCGCAGCCAGAGATAGAGAGAACACGAGAGGAATGTGTGGGTAAGTGTGTATGTGTGTGTTTGTTTCACCTGTCCGTTTTCTTTTCTCGGTGGGTAATGTTATGTTTATTAAAAAAAATATTGAAATTAGTGTATAGAGTAGCAAGGTAACAATATGACTATGTGTAGATAGTTGAATAGATAACTACATACACCATGTAATGTGCTACGGCTATGTGTATGCCTTGTTATGGTTGGTATTGGTTTTACATAAACACATTTTGACTTGATCACGTGGTCTTACGGAATTGTAAATATAACAACATTTGTAATGGGTATTCACATCGAAATACAAGAGAGATGGCTGATCCCTAAACACATTAAACAGTATTGTTGTTAAGCGAACATGATGAAATACGTATTGATTAACATCACAAGAGTTCCGTGGATAGTGAAGTGTGTTGTGAGAGTATGATGGACCAGTCTGAAGCGGATACGGTAACAGAGACATCATTGCATGACTTCTAGATGCAGCGGAAAATTATCTGTAAAATTCCGAAATATATGTCGTATTTGAGCACTGACGTGTCCGTGTACCACGTGTTCTATTAAAAGTTAGCATTAACTTGAGATAATTAGGGAAAAAGCCGACATTAGGTCCATCTGGAGATCATCATCTGGCAGTCGACCTTTTAACACAATAACCATGCTGTCTGTGCAGTAAGGGTGGGACGCTATTTCTCTAGAGCTGGTCTCACTCATTCGAAACCGCTACCCATTGTATCCACCCTTCCCAGACCCACAATCCACATATAGCTGTACATAGGCATATGGTGCGAAGTACAATATACTTTCGGAATTGTGCTTACCTTCCCCTTTGATATTCATAAAATATACTCAACCAGTAGCTTGGCTGATTTATTTAATAGCTGTTGAATCAAGTTGGCTGATTCTTTGACGCATCAACAATACTCATTATGTTCATATAAAACTATTTATAACACTCAAGACTGGGAGCAATATGAGCACAGTTAATGTTAGCACAAATAATATATAGTCATTTGAAATTAAATTACAATTGGATATGCACTAATACTTACAGGTCTGCATCGTTTCTTTGAGTAAGTTTCATATTCAACTCATCGGGTTTAGCACACATGTAAAAGATATGCGTACACAGTTCAGGCTTAATATTTTCTGGTGTAAATTTTGCTGCTCCACTTGCATTTGGACTCTTGTTCATGAAGTAGCACATGATATTGAAGCCGCCTGCAGTTATGTTCAAAGATTATATGATTATATATAGTGTCATGAATGTTCGCATGTTTCTTGAATTCCCCCAACCCCTCGGCCAGAAAAGCGAAAATTAGCTCTTACTTCCACTGTGCAATGTTCCGGTTTCTCTAGAACTTTTGCATTATACCCTTACGTCTTCACCTCTTCGTGATTTAAGTAATACAATGAAAGCAATTCTGACATTTGAATGTACTATGCCACCTATTTTTATAAATAATCACGATTTCATCCGTTACTTTGCTGATTATTGTCGTGATTTGGTTGGTCAAAATGTATATATTTATAGTCGCTTGCCAAAATGGCCAGGATGGACCAACGAATTGCACATACGTATAAAAATTGACCATCAAGAGCATGTGAGTAGTATATAATGCACATGGGGATGTTTTTTTTTTCATGGCACCAATGAAAAAGAAGGAAAAACCTGTCAGCGAAGACAAAGGAGAATTAATTCCAATTAACACGATGCTCAACTGAGTTTTTCTGGGGTTTCTAGGGTTTTATTTAAGTATTTTTTTTTTAAATATTTATAATTTATTTATTTTGATCTTAGTTCTATTGGTAATTTTATTTATTTTTTAGAGTTTTCGTGCTGTTTTGTTTCGTTTTGAAGTTTTCTAATGTGTACTGTTTAATGTATTACTGTATGATATCTCCGGCCTTTACTTGTTGTTATTGTTGTGATGTCTTGTTTAATAAGTAAATTGTAATAAGGCGTGATAACAGGTCATCTCTATATACAAGAATGATTCTCAAAAACCTTCTACCTATTCTGTTTGCTGTTACGTACGCTTAAACTGTGTTTTTGTTGTGAAGTCTTCCTATAACCAACTTGGTATAATTGTGCCTGTCTAATTCTGTGTTTGCTGTTTGTTGCAACTCCCTGATATAACCAAGGGAGTATGATGTGTATGAATAGACCGTCTCCTTACAAAGAATAGCTCTCAAAAACCATCTGTCCCTATCTAACGTGTGCTATTTCTAATTAATAGTGGTCAACCTATCTATGTTTAGGTGTATATGTCGTTTGTTGTTCTTAGAGTGCTGCATGGGGTCTTTCTAGTAGTTGATGATTATTAGTTAATGATAGTAGTTGGGACATACAAAATAGTCACATATATACGGACAAACATAGATAAAACATGAAGCTTTTGAGATGTGTTGAATAGGTATTTTATTCAGGATTGCGTTGTTTTAAATGAACATACATATAATTATCATGCAAATTGGATGTATGTATCATACATACGCATAGATATAACACTCGTTGGTAGTCACATAGTTCAGGGAAATACTTGTTGTTTACATATTTACATACAAAACGTAGATAAAACATGAACATTTGAAAAGTTTAATTCATATTATACATGGTCGTCCGTCTAGTTAACATGAAAAATGCGTTGATGTAGTCGTAAATTTCAGGGAAATATATATATATATAATATGTATATATATATAATATATATATATATATATATATATACAAAGGTAGTACCCTGTTAGTCCTCTATTCTTCGCTTTACACAAATATACACACAGTTAATATGCAAATTGTGCTTTTGTAGGTTTTATATTATACATTCATATATACATGAAATAACACTAGTTGGTAAGCACATTGTTCAGGGATACACTTTATGTTTACCCATATACATTCAAAACATAGATAAAGCACGAAGAGTTTGAGTGGTGTAATTCATATTTTCGTCTTGGGACAGGGTCTCATAGCATGAAAATATATTTTATTAGTAATAGAGTGGTGGTTTCAATAGATAAAAAGGGGTTACAGAGATCGACTAGGCCTCATATAATGCCGTATATGTTATAATATACATGGACTTCTTCTTCTCCTTCAGCGTTTATTCTCAAACTACTGCTCAAACGAGTCAGATGTTTCTTCCTTGATGTGGACAGAAGCCTGTTGTTTCTTACAAAGCATTTTAATGAGCAAAGTGAGATTGTGTTGGAAGCCCATACTTTCTATTATGTTCCATAATTTTGGATATGTTATACAGTCAAATTAATCTGAATAGTCTATGAAACATGTGTTTATGTATGTACTGAACTCTCTGCATTTCTCTATTATATTTCTCATGTTGAACCTCTAGAACCGTAGAACCTCTATTCTGTCTAAACCATGTATTGAATCATATTTATGTCTATGTTCAATATTTGTTTCATTATTTTTCATGATTATCTTGAGAAGTATGTTGTTGGCATGACTGATCTGTGTAATTGTTCTATAATTTGTGCAGTGTTTCAAATTTCCCTTCTTACGAAGTTGCATACTGATATTTTCCAATGCTTGTATCCATATTTTTTTTTCCAGATTCAGCACAGAATACATGATAGACTGAGAAACCAGGTTGTTATTATCCTTGCATTAATTCAGCAACCAATTCATCGCACCCTTTTGACTTGCCACTTTTTAATTACCCAACTTCTTTTGTGATTGGTTCTGGTTTATGTTTCGTGTTTCTAGTTGTGTTTGAGTCAGTGTATATGTTTGAATGTTCATACATTTCCCTTAGCATTTCATCCACCTGTTAAGAATGTCCTTATTTTCTGTTATTGTATTTCCTGAGAGGAAATGTCTTCAATTGCTCGAGTGGCTCGTTGTAATTTTTATGTTAGTATGTTTGCTTAATTAAACATTATTCTAGTATATCCCTCTTAGTGATGTCGTTCAATTTCTTTACACTTGTTGTAGATGTAGTTGTTCATATACCGTCTATTTTTTTCCTTCTCATTTCTTTAGTTTGTTTCGTGTATTCTTTTTGTTTGTCATTTTTAGTGATTTTGTTTCGCTTGTTAATTAGTTGCAATGTTTCGACTATGATGTAATTATTTGTTATTTTTTTTGTCACTCGTCGGGGTATGTGAACATGTTCAGATGATAGGATCGAGTTTCCGATGTTGATTGTGAGTTGATATGTTGGCATCTCCTCTTGAACGACAATCAGTGTGCTATATCTATTCTGCACATCCACACTGTATTCTGTCGTTAACGCTGGTATTGCTCTGGTGTCGTATATGATGGATTTAGTGCATTTCATTAACCTCTTGAGTTTGTTCGTTATATCTGCTACTAAAATATCGACATAATCACAAACTACATCAGGATATGTCTTACAGGTCAATAGATTAGATCTCCACCTGTGGTGTATAGCGACGAAATGTAAATAATCTGTCCTACAATCTGGTAATGTCCAGGTGTATCGATGTCTGGGGTGTTGTCTGAGTAGGGTGTTGCCAATTCCTAAGAAATAAAAATTATATTCAGAATTTTATCAGTCTGTCTCATCTTTCATTCTTCTACCCTCCTAATCCATGTTGGCCTTTGACTCTGTATCCTTCAAATCATCTTTACCCACCAACATTCTCTTTCTGCTCACCTATTAATAGTTCGATGTCTTATTTATGTGATGTGTCTATTGTTTCCTACTGCAGTTTGACGTAGATTGGCTTTAGCTATTGCTCTTCAACCGCGGATGTTAGAGCATAAACTTGCGATTATTGTGAAGTGCTTATTTTTCGTTTTCGTCTTATACTCATAAGTCGGGCATTTATTGGGTCGTATCCTAGCATTGACATATCTGTATCTTAGTTATAAATAAAGATTACTCATCATTGTCATACTCTTCTCTATTTCTGGAAAAAAAACACTTTACAGTTGTTACTAATCGGTGTTGCACAGTGTCCTTGTCCTTCCTATCTGTATACTAATGTTCCTATAATGTTTACTCTATTATTTGATAAGGAAGGTGGATTGTGTTCGATGAATGGAGCAACTCCTTCAAACTTTAATCACAATTCAGCGATAGTCATTACTATCAGGGGTGCAAAGGGAACGCATTGCTCTAGGCGGACCCAGGGTTAGCAGATAACCAAGATCCCAAATGTACCTCCACGCGGTGCACCCTGGAAACAGAAATACAGCAGCTCGTGCTGATTCTGGCCAAGTCATTTGGGGATCGTGTCCGAGAATGTGGAGGTAGCAGATGGAAAGCGATTTGACTGCACAAGAGACAGACAATATCTCCGACACCACCAGCATCACCACATATAGCGACACTGTCGACATACAGTGAAGCTAGTCAGTCCAGTCCGAACATTGGAGGGGCGGCCAATGTAAAATGCACGTAAAGGTAAATGCATAGCGAGAGACAAATATGTTTCATACAGAGTACAATGAAACAATGAAAGGGCAAAACAGCGCTAGAGGGCAGCGCGACCTGCAAATAGAAAGTGAAAAGTCCCTAGGAAAGGGAACTACAAGCTCCGTCAGCTCGAGACGGGCTTCTAGTTACCAGAGTTCCTAACAGGCAGAGACCCAGATACATCCATCGGCGTTTGGTAAAGCAAAAGACCTAACCCAACTCTAATGTCGAGCTTTCCTAAACCGGAAATATGCTTGCAAAGAGAAAGGGTTCTGTACCCGATGGGTGTAGGCACGAAAGAGACAACGATGGCAGTCCTGGCCCAACTCTACTGTCAAGATTTCCTATACCAGAAGTAACTTGCAGAGAGAAAGGGTTCCGTACTCGATTCGCTCAGGCACAAAAGGGACAACGATTTAGCCCTGGCCCAACTCTACTGTCAGGTTTTCCTACACAGGAAATACACTTGAAGAGAGAAAGGGTTCAGTACCTGATGGGCTCAGGCGCTATTGGGACAAGGACGCTCAGCTCGAGAACGCCTTGCTCTCAAACGCGTGGTGTGAGACTCGAACTTGGACAAGGGGTATACGATGTCGGTGAATGACACCTCGGCTAAGAGGGCGAAAGAGCCAGGGTCCAACTCCTCTGTTGAGTTCTTCACCTTAAGGAACCAGGCTCATGGATGAGAAACGGTTCAGTACCTAATGGGCACAGGCACAGCACGTCCAATTACACGAGGCAAGTTCATAGACAGTAAAACACCTCGTTCGAGTGAGACGAGAGCAAGAAAATCTTCTGGGCGAAGAGTCTTCACTACGCGTGCCTGGAGACAGATATAGAGGCTGTCACAGGCTAAGGGTAGCCCACCCGAATTGTCAAGGCATGCCGAAATCGGATGTGCTAGGCCTACAAGGCGCATAACGGTAGCACAACGTAATCACGCTCCCGGCGGAAATCGCACGGATATCCGTGATGGTTACAATGGAGCGAACGAAAAACAAACAAACAAACATTACTATCAACTATCATCTACACCAAAAATCAGATTTCTTCTTCTTCTTCTTTCGTTCACTTGAAACATGTCTATATCTGTAATTTTCTGAAATCTGTCTCCTTAATAAAACGCACTATCTTTTGTAGTTCATACAGTGTCCCATAGAGCTTTGATTCCAGTGTTTTTTCCTCTGGCCAATATGTCTTCCTCAGAGTTTCATGCTAAGAACACTCTTGAAGTATCTGTTTGGCACTCTGTGCTGCCTGTCCACATGTACACATGGCTGTGTTGCCAATCTTGAACTTTGTATACATGTGACTGCGGAGTCGGTTGTGTCCTGTTCTGAGACGTAGAATTATAACTTGTTCTGGTCTGTTCATAATATGATAGTCATCTTGTGTTGTTGTTTGTGGCTTTCTTATTGACTTTGTCATCTGTTTTTTTCTGATGGTAGGTGATTGGTATATCTGGTTGGTCTTCGGCAGCACCTTCCTTAGCCAGTTGGTCTGCTTTTTCATTTCCTGGTATTCCACAGTGAGAGGGTATCCAATGCATGGTTACCCTATACTGGTTTTTTCAAGTCTGTTAGTTTTTCAGACTGGAGAGCTTGAAGCACAGACCTTGCATCTGTCAGGAATACCACAGGTTGTAGGTCAGAGTTGGAGTTCAGCAGTTTTTTAGCTGCCACACTAATTCACACTGGCTCCCCGTGTGGTTCCACTTAGTTTTCTCAGGATAGCTAACTTCCTCCTGGATTTTGTTGTTGCTTTGTTTATGTTCTGCTTCGATGTCAGCTTACCATCAAAATTAACTCCGAGTTATGTTGGTTGTTTGTCTTCTTTCAAAAGCTCTCTATCTATTTTGCTATGACCGGCTTTTTGTTTCGGTGAGAGGGTAAAGAGTGTAGTTCTGTACTAATCTGTGTTAATGCTGTCGCACCATCTATTTGCCCAAAAGGTTAGGGCATCGATAGCTCTTTGTATTTGTTTTGTGGCCACTGTCGCATGTTCTTCCGTGCACCAGATCACCAGGTCATCAGCATACATTGCCACTTTGATCCCGTGTGGTAGTTCAGCAACTAGGTCATTGATGAAAACTAAGAAAAGTGTGGGTGACAGGACTCCTCCCTGGGGGATTCCATGACTCACTAGGACTTTCTTGCTTTTGCGACCATCCAATTGTACCCTGGCTCTTCTATTATGCAGGTATGCTTTTACACATTTGTACATTCTTGAGCTAACCCTGCAATTTCGCAATTTCTTTAGGAGCCCTTCTTTCCAGACCTTATCAAATGCTTTCCTGAGGTCTATCCATGCTGCCAGCACCAGTTTCTTATCATGGAAGGCATCCTCAATCTCTTGAGAGAGGTAGGTTGCCTGATCTTCAGTAGAGTAGCACTGTCTGAAGCCTGCTTGCTGTGATACCAGAAGGTTTTCACTTTCAAGGTACCACTGCATCCTAAGATTGATAATGCGTTACATTGTTTTGCATAGACAGCTTGTGAGGAAGATGGGCCTGTAGTTGCAGACTGTGTTGCCACCTTTTCCTGATTTGAGGAGAGGTATCATTAATGCTTTGCTCCACGCCTGTGGTACATTACCTTTGGACCAGCTTGTGTTAAAGATCTGCATCAGCTTTGGTCTTGCTGCAATTCCCAGGTTTCTAATGATTTCATTGTACACACCATCAGCTCCAGGGGACTTTTTCATTTTCAATTTGGATATTGCATGCTCCAGTTCTCTCATTGTGATTGGTGCCTTCATGACTTCAGGTATCGGTTCGTCTTGTCCAATGTTTTGCTGGTTCGCTCGAACATCCTGTTGTTTGTCTGGGTTGACTTTGACGTTATTGTCTTCTGCAAAGGAATCTGCAAAGTAATCAGCTGCATGTTTACCTGTTAAAATGTGTTTATCTTTATAAAGTGTGATCCTGGTATTTCTCCCTGTACCTTCATCATTTAGTTGTTTTACAAGTTTCCATAAGTTCATAGTATCTCTTTCTAGGTTCAGCGACTGTTTTTTTCTTTCCAGCTGCTCCGTCTGACTTGTAACTTGGCTCTTTGAAATTTAGCCTTTGTTTGCTGATATTTGTTGTGATGTTCTTGGATAGGCCTGTTCTCTGCCTGCCGTATAGATGTTTCCATCTTATTTTGCAGCTTTTGCAGTTCATCATTCCAGTAGGGTTTGTAGTTTTTGCGTGCCCCCCCCCCAGGGTATGGTTTTACTAGCAGCATGTAGTATACATCTATTAAATTAACTCACTGCTCTAAAAATATTTTTGTCCACGTTCATGTCCTTAGCTAGAACAATGGTTAAATGCTGGTACATTTTCCAGTCTTCCTTCTTATAGTTCCACCTAGTGAGCGTGCTGCTGTCCTTGGTATATTCATTGTGAATTTCCAGAAATACTGGTCTGTGATCACTACCCGGAAGCTGCTTTCCAACGACACGTGTGATGTTCCATTCCAAGCCTGATTAGTGGAATGCCAGGTCTGGTGTAGAAGTAGTGTGTCATGCTCTCGAGTAGACGGTTGGTGAGTCTGCTGGCTGGTTAATAAGGATGAGATTATTTTCATCCTGCCAGCTCTCAAGTTCCTCACCTCTCTTGTCGATATGATCGTAGCCCCAGCTCTGAGAGTGGCTGTTGATGTCACCACACACCATAAGCCTTTCTTTGTCTGGAATTGTGTCTATTGCCAATGGTTTATCATTTGGGCAGTAGTAGTTCAGGAGATGAATTCTGCACTTTCTGTATTTAGGTGGAGCATCTGGTATTCTGCCCCGTCCATAAAGACTTCCAGCTGACATGCGCTGATATTGTTTTTAACTAGTGTCAGAATTCCACCATTTCGCCTGTCCTTTCGGTCAGATCGGTAGCAATGGTAGCCTCTGATTTTGAAGGCTATGTCGCTGCTGAGGTGTGTTTCTTGGATACAGCATATATTAATTTATTCTTCACTGAGCACATTTTCTAGTTCCAATTTTGTGCTGTATCCATCTCTTTTACTGTTGACACCGTCAGCATTCCAGTGTAATTTTTTATTGGTCGTTTGTTTGTTTGGCCAGTAGCTCTATTTAATTGCCTCCTGGCTCCTCGGGGCATTTGAGAAGGACTTCCAGTAACTGAGGTTGGGCCCTTTCAATGTATAGGGCCCGGCACCGTCCCTGCCTGAATGTCCGCCATAGGGCAGGCACCATAACTGTTATTAGATGCAGACATGTTTCCATTGTGTTTTGTGTGTGGCAACCTGATTATCTGTGCGCCTTTTGGCTGGTTGCCTCCGTCTTCAGCACTCTGCTTACTTAGGCCGGACTATGGTCCTGCTCGAGTTGGAGTGCCCAACCAGTCTTAGTTTCCAGCTTCTGATGTCTGAACTAAGCCCCATCACCACTTCAAGGTTCTGGCCTCGATGGAGAAAAATCAGATAAAGATATTTTTATTTGATTTCAGCGCAAGAGTTGGAAATAATCATCCGTTCTTGAGGGCAGTCATATGAAAGCATGCGATCGGTAAATTAAACAGCAATGGATTACGCTTATTTGGACTGTATCCCACGCATTATCTCATTATCACCAACCAAGTATCTTGAATCCCTACACACACACACACATGCCGCGCACGCACACGCACTAAACAGTGACACATGATCGATTATGTCATCACCAGTAGTAGGGACACGAGAGATCAACGTACAACTAAAGCCACGCGTGATGCAAAATGATGGATTGATCACATACTGATAGTGTCCAAATGTATCTTTCACATCATGTTACAGTGGCGTCTACAAAGATATATCATAATTAAACGATTAAATGCTGATATTTTTCTTTTAAATCATGGACACACAACTAATTGACGTGAACGTGGAAAATATTTTCCTTTTCAATATCCTTAATTTTACAGCTAAAGAACATTCAGGTCTGAAGATGCACAAACAGAAAGACTGGCTCAATGAAATATAATTAACACTGCTAGAGGAAAAGAACAGTGGCTTCGCAACTCTTTATGGTAATTCCTCTTCACCTTTAAAAAAATAATATACAGTCTGCATCACTTGTAAACGGAAACAAAGAGAGATACATGATAGTTGGTTGCAACAAAAAGCAAAGGTGAACAAGAAAATTCGCGAACAGTAGGGACTACAATCCAGTCTTAGATGGATTTATAACAATACGGCCCAAGTTGTGCAGAATCACCGCTCTTGTTTAACGCAGATGAGTCAGATATACTTACGTTAAAAAAAAATCCAGATCCTAAACCGATGTTCACGGACACCATTTTCTTAGTAATGTTAAATACGCCATTAGTCTAGAACGAAGAAGGGATAGATCGCATGTCACAATACATCATTGGAGAAGAGCTTGACATACCAACAACAAATCAAGAAGTAAGAATTGTCATTGGACAAATGGCACATGGAAAAGATCATGGTATGAATGCCATCGCAGTAGACATCTACAAGTAGGATGGGAGCTGCTTGTCCGGAAACTTAACACGATCTTTGTAACGTGTTGGAGCTCAGGAACCCTGCCTCAAAAACTGAAATATGCCTCAATTTACCACCTATATAAATGAATTATTAATGGGAATAGATCAGATAGTACAGAGATGGTCAGAATATACCACATAACTTTATCCTGACAATAGACCAGAAATATACAAGATAAAGGCGATGGTACATCAATACTCGCAGCAGATGTACGGGTGCAAATAAGACACATGAAATGTGGCAAAGAACCATGTCCAGACAATATCACATTAGAAGAAGTAGCAGCTTTAGATGACTTTAGAGTTGAATAATCACAAAATTGCTGAATGACATATATAATAGTGGAAACTTCATGAGGTATATATTTATATCTTTACCTAAGAAACCAGGGACCACCGAAAGTGAAGAACACAGTACAATCCGCCTCATGAGACAAATAACCAAAATACTTCTCAGAATAATCATGAAAAGAGTGAGAAACAACATAAAATCAGAAATAAGTCCAGAACCTTGTGACTTTGTAGAAAGCAAAGGTACCAACAATGCTATATATATTTTAAGAACACTAATAGAGCTGAGAGGTCTATAGAGGTAAAGCCAGATTTGTGTCCCTGTTTTATATACTACACGAAAGCTTGTGATAAAGTAAAACATAGCGAAGTTATACACATGCTAGAGAGTTTGAACATTCACAGTAAGGATATAAGAATCATAAAGAGCATGTACTGGCAACAAACAGCAGCAATAAGAGTAGGAAATCAATGTGGCCGTTTTAAACAAATAAAACAAGGAGTCAGACAGAGATTCGTGCTTTCACCAGACCTGTTCTCTTTATACAGAAAAAAACATATATCTTGCAATAGTAGATATCCCAGGAATATCAGTTGGAGGACATATCATACACAATTTGAGATATGCGGATGACACTATTCTGATTGCAAAAAGTGAGGAAGACCTTCAAGATTTAATTAATGCAATAGTCACAGAAAGTATAGAGAAAGGCATCTTCCTAAATATCAAGAAAACAGAGGTAATGGTTATTTCTAAGAAACAAAATAACACACGTTTCGAGATTAAAGTGAATGATATATTATTTTAAAAAAGTCCACCAAGTCAAATATCTCGGTACAATGATTACAGCAGATGGAAGAAGTTCAACAGAAATAAGAAGCAGAATAGGACAGGCAAAAACAGCATTCAGAAAAATGGAAAATATATTGTGTAATATGACCTTGTCATTAGAGGTGAGAAAACAAATTCTGCAGTGCTATATAATTCCTATACTAACATACGGCTGCGAGTCTTGGACAATAAACAAACTGGAATGTGGGAAATTAGAGACACCAGAGATGCAGTTCTACAGAAAAATGCTGAGAATACCATGGGCTGACAGAAAAACTAATGTAGAGGTGCTGAAAGAGTCAAATGCGAAACAAACCTTAATCAACAATATAAGAAAAAGGCAATCTTCATTTTGTGACCACTTCATGAGACAGGAATGTTTGGAAAACATAGTAAAGCAGGCAAAATTGAAGGCAACAGAGACAGAGGGCGACAACGTGAGAAAATATTAGACAAAGTTTGACAACCTGGCACGGCAAGGAAACAATAACAACCTTGATATATAATACTGTGGACATAGAGCTGTGGAGAGTCATGACCTCCTACGTCAGCCGGCACTGCACCTGATAATGATGATATAAAAGCAAGGTGAACAAACAGTCCAGCGACAGCCATCGTGGGATTTCGTTGATATCCATAGTTGATAAATATTAGCTCTAGTAATGCTGAACCGACTTACTCAAACACAGACGATCTTCTGCCTGGAAATCAGTGTTCATTTCCTGAAGTTCGCGGGGCAGTGGGCATGATCTGTGCTGCCCGTCAACTACAAGAATATTATAGGTACAGCAAAAGGGAATTTTTCACAACTTTTGTAGACCCCCATGAATGCACTTAACATCGTGAACATAGATTGGCTGTTACATGTGCTCGCCAAATTTTTTTTCAATTCCTCCCCCACCCCCGCATTTCTTTTTATTTTAAATGTACATAGTGAACCAGCTCCATGACGACATGCTGACCGTTGTTATCAGTGATGGGGTGTCATCACAAACATTTCCTATAACAAACGGGGTCGAACAAAGATGCACTCTAACTGCAACGCTATTCAGCCTGATGTCGGACATAATATTCCCAGACAAAATATACCGGACAAAATACAAAATATACCGGACGAAATGCTGACATCGGTAATGTATGTAATTGGTGCCGCCTGATGCGGACGCCTCTCTACAACATAGCACGACGCGGCCCTGCACATAGACACGAGAAAATGTGTGTGTGAATGTTAAATATACCATGCTATGGCTTTCATATGAAATTATTATGTGTAAATATGATTCTGGCTTACTTGTTTGTACCATCAGTGCAAGCACGATGATCATCACCAACATCTTGATGGTAGTTCTGAGGAAATGTAGAACACGTATATAATTATAATAGATCAAATCAATAATAGTTAAAAACTGCATCAAAGGGTAAAATCTAACAATAAAACATTTAAAACATGGAAATAACATATTTCTAACTTCTGGAAACACATGCAAGTCGATTTGTTGGCTAATGTATTTTAATTCAGAAAACGACACAGAACAAAGAGTTAAGATCGACACTGCAAATACTCAGATAGTAAGGATAAAGTACACACATGATAAAGTTATTATTTGTAAATAGTAAGATAAAACTGAGAGGACAGAGACGAAATGAAACTAACAGAAAAATATCATATTACAGCTTTATACCTACTAGTACCGAACTGTAGCCAGAGCAAGATGGTATTCAATTATGATCTGTTCCACATCGTTGATTCCAGTTTTCTACAATACGATTCCCTACCATTTATTGGCACGCTGTAAATAGTTTTTGTAATAGTTAGTGAATCGTATTACCATATCCTTGTGTCATCAGATTGTTATTTTGGTCTTGTGGCACATGGGCTGAAAGAGGAGAAATGAATATTAACACAGTTTACCTCCATGCACTATGTAAGAGATATTAATGAAGTTATTAGTTGCATTTGATTACCCTTTCGTATATATAGCCAAAGTGATCCAGAATCAATGATGAAGTAAGATTTGTCAAACTAAATGGCGCAGAAATTGCAGCACAGCAGTAAACCTTGAAAGAGCGCACTCCGTTTCTCGAGCAATATTTAAAATCCTGCTAATGTGGTTGAGTGTGAGGGTGAATAGAAGAAGAAGAAAAATTTGCATGTCTACATTATTGATCATTTGAGAAATCATCCTGACAGTACCTTATAAATATAACCCGCCCTCATCTGGGAAATTATATTCACACTACCTTTCAATTATAAAACACAAACATATGGGCATTTAGATTCATAGTACCTTCTAAGTATAACCCAAACATATATTGACAATTATATTAACACAGTTTCGGTAGCGTTTTCTATTCAGGACGTAGCCGTGAACCCACCATTTTTTGGCTGTAGTGATATTCTAGGAAATATCAATAAATCCTCATAAACCTCACAGATCGCGGAAGATGTAATTCTTTACTGCCGAATATTAAGTCACTGGGAAATCGTATGTAATATCCGAGAGTGTGTGGAAATATTGCTGTGATAGAAAACAATTGCATAATGTATTTAATGAATATAACTGGAGAATTTCGCAAACATTCAATTAATATATGCATGGATTCTGAGTACGTTTTGGAATGCTGACATCGAAAAAAACTAACAAAATGAGGAGATCCATGAAATAATATATCCATATGTTGTCAGATCAGAAGTGGTAATATTAGCTCTAGACAATTAACTGGTCGGTTTCTTTTCACTTTTACTGTGCATGTTTAATTTTCTGCGTACTAACTGGTTTACAAAAACAAATGAAGTTGAAAGTTGTCTAAAATTTTTTAACTGAATTAAGAGCATTTTGTGCCACTGAAACCAAAAATAACATTCATTTTTCTCAAACAGGTCAGGTTTTTTATTTTCTAAATTAATTTAAATAAAAAATATATTCTCTGACTATAGCCTTATATTCATAACTACATTTTGGTGATATTAGTAGTTGAGTTATTTTTTATATTTCTCACATAAAAACAGAATGCATTTATTAAATGTTACAAACATGACATTATATATATGAAGTGAAGCCATTGAGAAAGGTAAGGACATGCAAAAGATGTCATCACTGGGCAAAATGCAAGACATAAACTTAAATTTCTTCGACTTTCTCGAGTTTCTCGAATGTAAGTGCAGCTGGAATGTCTCTTTTCAGAGTCCAGCAGTAATCAGTCATCATTACTGCATCCCAATGTCCTTGATACATGGTCCCCATCTCTTTTATGTCATGATGGAACCTCTCTCCCTGCTCGTCACTCATTGATTCAAGATTCTAGGGAAACCTATCCATATGTGAAAATAAATAATATATTTTTATGCTCATGTTGCATCCAGGTTTTTAAAAGCAGTCAACATATTGATGACAACTTCTTCATAGTTACTGGCTGTGGTGTTGCCCAAAAAATTCTTCACAAACAGAACGAAAGCCTTTCATGCTTCCAATTCCATTTCGTTCATTGATTTTTCAAACTCAGAATCTCTGAGGAGCTATCGAACTTGAGGACCATCAAAAATGCACCTTTCTACCTCTCCATGATTAATCCTGGAAACGCGCGGCACAAGTAAGTGAAGTAGCCACTATTCGTGTCCAGGGCTTTGGTTAAATGTTTAATCTGAAGCCAAGCTTGATATGCAGCGGTTGGAATATTATCTTGTTTCCGTCTACCAGAGGATTGTTGACGATGTTTTTTGATCAACCCGGCACACATTCTTTTCGTGCAGGCCATTCCTTCTTTGTATAGTGTTGAGACATGTCCCTACTATCCTACATGCACAGAAAGCATGGATACTTTATAAAGCCAGACTATTGTCCCAATATGAAATTCAACATCTTCAAATCAACACAAATATACCACTCGTGCTGATAATAAGAAACATTATCCAGCACATACTTCACTGATTCATACGTCTTCTTCAGTGTAGTCGAATGAGCAAGTAGTACAGAGGCAAACTGATAGCTATTGCAAAGCAGAAAACATTTTAGTGATCTCTTGCAGCTGTCAATGCAAAGTCTCCAATCTCTGGGTTCATAATGTGCCATGTGAGGAGCCCAATCTTTATCCTGGTCACCAAGTTTTATACCAGAATACGCATTGTACGCATGTTTTATGAAAGTTGTGATTGGATTCCTATTAGGAACGAGGGTGTATTCACCGCACATGTAGCAGATTTTAGGCTTATTTCTGAAAGATCTTCTAGTTGAAGCCATTTGAATAACTTGAAACCTTAAAAAAAAATACAAACAAAAACATTATCAATACAAGTAAGTCTAAACATGTGAAATCTTCATAATTTGTATATTCCAAGATAAAGAAATGTTGCAACATTTGGCGTGAAAATATTCATACATGTGACAATAAAATAATTGCTTTCTATATCATTTTTCCTTTTAAATAAAAACACAACAACCCACTTTTGATCAAATGTGTGAAAATCAATTGTTGTGTTACTGATTTGTAAAAGTACAGCTTAGTTCTCCACTGTGCTATAAATAGCACACTGTTGACAATTTTAACTATCCAACGTCATGGATTCCCGTGTAATACCAATCAAAATAGTGGCTGCAGTGACGTCACATCCGACAATCACTTGAGTTCAAATCTAGACACAGACGAACTTATGCATAATCTGTTTGTTTTCCAATTTACACACTTTTACAATTTCCTATTATTTGTAGTGAACGATCAGTATTTCTGCCCGCTACACACGGAGCGAGGTGCGCGCACACATTAGAAATATTATTTCTAATCCTAATCTTACTCTAAGTACTTACCTGTAAGCTTGCCAAATCACACAACAAAGGTCAGGTAACACCTCGAAACTAGAACAATGGTCACAGTAGAGAACTATACTGTACTTGAGCCAATTTGTTGGTCACGGCAAACTAAATCGTATCACAAAAAGAAATCCCAATTTGTATGTAACTAGATTACTAACATATTATATATATAAATATAGATATAAAAAATATATATAAATTATGAAAGTTCTTGTATACACATATAAACGTATTTTGAAAAAAAAAATCACCGACCTATTACAAACGAGTTGTTATTTTGGTCTCTCCGCTCAATTGCAAAATGTTTTCTGTTGAACTTTTTTGTGTATAAGATACCGACGGAGAACTATGCTTGTTGATGCATATAATTTGGTTCTCTACGACATTAACAGATACGGTTAATTAAGAATGGAGAGATGTTTAGTGTGCGTGTATCCATGTGTTGACGTACATTAGTAGTTGAGTACGTCATTACGTTCTAAATATCATCATTATCAGGTGCCATGTCGGCTGATGTAGGCGATCATAGCTCTCCACAGCTCTCTGTCTGCAGTGTTATGTATCAAGATCGGTGTTGTTTCCCTGACGTGCCAAGTTGTCAAACTGTCTAATTATATGTCACGTTGTCGCCATGTCTATGTTGCCTTCAATCTTGCCTGTTGTGACTATGTTCTCCAAAGATGCTTTTCTCATGAAGTGGCCAAAAATTAAGATTGTCGTTTTATTATTGCTTAAGGTCCGTTTCGTATTTTACTCTTTCAACAATTCCAGATTAGTTTTTTTATGGCAGTCCATGGTATTTTCCGCATTCTTCTAAAGAACCACATCTCTGTTGCTTCTAATGTCCCACTTTCCAGTTTGTTTATTGTCCTCGACTCGTATCCATATGTTAGTATAGGAGTTGTATAGCCCCGGAGAACATTCGATTCTACATTTAACTTTTATTCCGAGAGTTTTCGTGCCAACATCTGATTCAAGTGTGGTCTCAGTTTGACAACTGCTCGTTCGTCTATCACAAGTGATGATGAACATTTATTACACCTACTTTTTAAATTTCAGTTAGAATTATGACCTTGCATAATAAATATTTTGGTTGGAGTAGACCAAATGAAACACTCAGAATAACAATACTTAGAGAAAGTAAAACAGTCGATATTCATACTATTCAAGAACTGCACAGAATAGATTTGAAAAGACGGAATTGGATAGATCTGACCACTACCCTATGCGCTAATTGCATCGCATAAGGAAATGAATGAAAATGAATGATAGTTCGTAGATAGCTAGTGATCCCTATTCGAGCTGTAAATGTCCCTGGACAGTTTGGACATGGAATTATCACTGCAGGCGGATATTGTTATATGTCCATGACGTTCTAGCCACTCTCCGTTGTTGAGCTGCAGCAATTCTCCTCATTCACAAGATAATGCCCTTTTTTGAACTAAAGAGAGTCATGTAAATCTAGTTTGTGCAAGTTCATCAAATGCGTCTTTGTCTATTGCAAACGCTTTCAGTGAGATATTTAACGAGTCCTTTTAGAGCTTCTGTTGGTCACCGAGATATCCTACCCTTCGTAGCATATCAGTCCCATAGTTAGCTCTGTTTTACTGTGATGAAACTCCTATTATGTTCCGAAAAACATCATAAATCATTAAGTTACAAGGTTAATTAACCACCTGTTAGCTCACGGAAAATTTTGTGGTGCTTTTCGATGTAAAAACACATTTCTCAATCTGATTCTTCTTCTTCTTTCGTTCACTTGAAACATGTCTA
>CM067320.1:60389831-60453145 GCA_034231615.1 Meghimatium bilineatum
ATGACTGACTGACAGACAGACAGACTGACAGAGAGAGTGACTTACAAACTGACTGTAAGACTGACAGACTGGCAGACTGATTGAAAGGCTGATTGACAGACTCATAAACAGACTGTCAGACTGACAGAATGATAGACTGAATGCATGTCTGACTGACTGACTGTCAGGACTGACTGGAAGACAGACAGACTGACATACGGACTGATAGACATATAGACTGACAAAGAGACAGACGGACAGATAGTCATATTGGCAGAAAGTTAGATAGGTAGAAATAAATATAGTTAGATATAAAGACAGGAAGATAGACAGACATAGAGACATAAAGTAATGCAGACATGCAGACAGACAGACTGACAGACAGACTGTCTGACTAACTGACTAACAAACTGTTCTACTGAGACTGAAAGAATGACTGACAGACTGACAGATTGACTGACTGAATGACTGGCAGACTGACTAACTGACAGACAAACAAAGTTACTGAAAGACAGACTGATTGACTGTCAGACTGACAGAAAAAATAAATAACTGACTGACTGATTGATTGATTGGCAGAATGACTGACAGATAGACAGACATAAAGATTTACTGAATGACTGAGATACATAATTAATGACTGACTGACATAATTACTGACTTATGGAAAGACTTACAAAACAGACTGACATAGACTAACTCAATGAGTGAAAGACTCACAAACTGAGAGACAGACAGATCAACAGACTAACATTCTGACTGACTGACGAACAGACAGAAAGACTGAAAGAAAGACTGAGTGACATACTTTTTGACTGACATGCAGACTGACTGACAGACTTGCTGACGGACAGACAGACTGGCATACAGACAGACTGGCTGACAGACTTACTGAAATACTGACTAACAGACAGACATAAAGACAGAAAGCCCGACAGAGACAGAAGGACAGATAGACCGTCAGAAAGAAAGACAGACAGACAGGCTATACAGGACAGACGGGAAAGACACGACCGAAAGAACCGACTAACAAGACCGACTGATAGGACCGGCCGACCGGACTCGCTGACAGGACCAACCGACAGGGCGGACTGACAGGACCGACCAACAGACCGACCGACAGACCGAACGACAGACTCACTGACTGATTGAGAGACCGAAAGAGTGACAGACTTACTGTCAGCCTGACTGACTGGCGGACTAATTAAATGACTGACTGACGGAATGACATACTGATTAAATTATTGAATGAATGATAGTCAGACTGACAAACTGACAGACAGACAGACCAACATACAGGCATACAGACATATATACAGAAAGTCTGACTTAATGAATGAATGACTGACTGAAGGAATGACTGACTGACAGATAGTCAGACAGAAAGACAGACTGGCTGACTGATCGACATAATAACTGACTGACAGACTGAACGACTGACAGACAGACAAAGAGACTTAGTGACAGGCTGACAGACTGTTTGAAAGTCTGACAGACTGGCAGACTGAATGAATACTGACTAAATGACAGAATGACTGACTGACTGAAATACTGACTGAAAGACTGACCTACAGACTAACTGAATGACTGACAGACAGACAGATTAACAGATATACAATCTGACTTACTGACGAACAGACAGACAGACTGACAGAATTACTGACTGACATATTATTGACTGACAGGCAGACTGACTGACTGAGTGTCAGATTGACTGACAGACTTGCTTATTGACAGACAGACAGGCATAAAGACAGACTGACCGACTGAATGACTGACTGACTGACAGACTTACAGACAGACAGACATAAAGACAGAGAACCCGACAGAGACAGAAGGACACGCAGACCGTCAGATTGAAAGACATGCCATACAGGACAGACCGGAACGACACGACCGAACGAACAGACTAACAAGACCGACTGACAGGACCATCCGACAGGACCGGCCACAGGACTGGCTGACAGGACCAACCGACAGGGCCGACTGACAGGACCAACCGACCGACAGACCGACCGACATACCCACCGACAGACTGACTGACTGACAGACTGAAAGACAGACATAATGACAGAGAGCCCGACAGAGACAGAATGACAGACAGACAGGCCATGCAGGACAGACAGGAACGACACGACCGAAAGAACCGACTAACATGACTAACTGACAAAACTGGCCGAAAGGACTGCCTGACAGGACCAACCGACAGGGCCGACCTGACAGGACCGATCGACAGACCAACCGACAGTCCGACCGAAAGACCCACTAACTAATTGAGATACTAAATTACTAACAGACTTGCTGTCAGACTGACTGACTGTCATACTTACTAAATGACTGACACACTGACTGACATAGAGACTGACTGAATAAGTGAGTGAATTAATGAGTGTTAGATTGACAAACTGACAGAGAGACAGACCAACAGACAGACTACTAACAGACAGATAGACAGAAAGACTGACAGACTGACTCAGAGACAGACTTAAGGACTGACTGAGGGACTGACCGACCGACAGACTGACCAACAGACTTAGTGACTATATTGAAAGACGGAAAAACTGACAAAGTTACTGTCACACTCACTGACTGAAAGACTGACAATCTGACACACTAACTGACATACTCACTGACTGAATTAATGATTGTCAGACTGATAAACTGTCAGACAGACTGACTGACTGACCGTCAGACATATAGACATAACGACTGACTGAATGACTGACTGATTTGCGGAACGACTGACGACAAAGAATGACTCACTAACAAAAAGATTGACAGACCGACAGACAGACTGTCTGAATGACTGACTGAGTTAGAGTCTGACTGAGTGACAAAGAATGACCGACTGTCTGACTAACTGACTGAATGACTGACTCAGAGACAGCTTGACAGACTGACAGACTGACTGGCAGACAGACAATTTGTCATACGGACTGACAGACGGACAGACAGATTGACAGACAGACAGAAAGACAGATAGGAAGGAAGAAATATAGATAGATAGAAATACATATATAATGGCAGACATACAGACAAAGGCATGCAGGCATGTAGAAAGACAAACAGACTGTCTAACTAACTGACTGACTAACAGACTGTTATACTGAGACGGAAAGAACGACTGCATAGACTGACATACTGACTGACTGAATGAAGGACTGACAGATTGATAAAATATCAGACAAACAGACAAACATACAAGAAAGACATACTGACTGACTGACTGACATATAGACAGACTGACTGACTGACTGAATTACTGACTTACAGACTGACTAACTGACAGACATACAATGTTACTGAAAGACAGAGTGACTGACTGTCAGATTGACTGAAAGAATAAATTACCGACTGACTGACAGGCATAATGACAGAGATCCGACAGAGACAGAATGACAGACATACCGTCAGACAGAAAGACAGACATGCCATAAATGAATGACAGGAACGACACGATCGAAAGAACCGACTAAAACGACTCACTGACAAATCGGCCAATAGGACTGCCTGACAGGACCAATCGACAGGGCCGACTGAAGAACCGATCGATAGACCGACAAACCGACCGACAGTCTCACTAACTAATTGAGAGACTGAATGAATAACAGACTTGTTGTCAGACTGAGGGACTGACTGACATCCATACTAAATGTCTGACATACTGACTGACATACTGACTGACTGAATAAATGAGTGAATGAATGAGTGCTAGACTGACAAACTGACAGAGAGACAGACCAACATACAGACAGATAGACAGAAAGACTGTCTGAATGAATGATTGACTGACTGGCAGAATGACTGACAAAGACTGACTGACAAAGAGAGTGACTGACTGTCAGACTGACTGACAAACTGACTGAATGAATGACAGATAGACAGAGAGAAAGTCAGACTGGCTGACTGACCGAAAATAATAACTGACTGACAGACTGAATGACCGACAGACAGACAGAAAGACTGAATGACAGACTCGCAGTCGGTCCGAAAGTCTGACAGACTGACAGACAGACTGAATGACTGACTGACTGACAAATTGAATGACTGACTGACTCAGAGACAGTCTTAAAGACTGACTGACGGACTGACCGACCGACAGACCGACCAACCGAACCAAGATTGACAGAAGACAAAATAGTTGTTAGCTTGTGTGAGAAGACTATAGAAAATGACCAATCAAGTGCTTCGACACACACAACGAGGCAGAGAAGGATTGATGACAAAAAGGGCTGTTCGCTAGTTATTCCAAAAAGATTCCCTCTTGAATTTTCGGAGAATAGGGTATGGAGTCGCCGACCCCAGCAGTGAGAAGTGATCACTGCAAGACGGAGACGTCAGAACCCAAGACGTTAGGACTTGCACTGGAGAGTCCATAGTTAGTTTAGCCATCGTAGTCAGAGTCTAGAAGTTTCCCCGGAGAAACACTAGACATTGTTCTACAGTCTAGAAGTTATTTTAGTTAGGTGGATACGATTCTGAATCGAGCAGTCCACAGGTTAAAAAGTAACTGGAAGAATTATTTCACTGAAGTTGAAGATTACAGTGTTTGTTGAAGTTCAATTAAGCACTCACATACTACATTACTTGCTAAGCAGTTGAAGTTTATATTTATTGCCGAAGTAGAACTAGCTAAGCACTTTAAGTTCATATGGATGTTGAAACTTGAAGTTTATAATTGCTGGATGTTGTACCTCGATACATATGCTGTGGACTTGTCAATTGGTAATAAAGTTACATATTTATGAATATAATATACATGTGTAGATCTTCACGTTGGAGTATTGTTTTAGTAGAAGTTCAGCTATCACTGTTTGTTGTGTCAGAAGGAGTGCTTCAGAGAGAGGATATATAGTGGAGAAACGTACAGGTTATCCTTCATTACTTCTTCATATTCATTATCTTCATATAATTACCTACAACACAATTACGTTACACTGTCATATTTTCAATGTCGTTAATGTCAAAGCTTCTTTGCAATCCAATGCTCTATGAATTGCTATCTTAATTATTTTCTTCATCGATATTATCTACAACATATTTTTATCCTCTCATTTATTTTTTTTTAATAAATTAGCGTTATTTTTGTATAACCACCTTGTCTTTGTGAAATACTTTGAAATAGAGTTCTGAGTCGCACATTTTGTGAAAATTATTTGTACAATCACATAGTTATACTTTTTAGTGTAATGAATTTAACTTTCAAGGACATGTTTATAATATAATTGTAAATGCTGCTTTATGTTATTTTTTTACAAAAAAACATGATATGTTGAAGACATCACAAGAAAAATACATCGAATATGAGATACACCTTTGAGGAAAATGGCAGTTTGCTATTAATTTAGTAAAATGAACTATGCAATCTCTAAGAAAAATATGCTTACTTAATTTGTCACACAAGTAAATACTATATAATTGACGTTTTAAGATCGTGTTTTTCGATGGAACAAGATGCTCACTATATACATTTCACGGCAATATAATTTAAATCAATAATGCCGTCTTTGTATTTCATCGTGCTTTTAATTGGCTAGTGCATTCACACTTTGGACTTTTAAAAAATAGACTGTCTAACAGCCAATGATTAGTATCAACAAATGCCTGGACCAATCACGCGCCTGAGAAACTGTATATGCATATATCATATATAAAGGAACATATTTTTTCCAGAACGTTGTCTTCGTCGAGGATACCCTGAACGCCACTCAATCCCGAGCAAACAAGCCTGCATTAGCCAGAGACATGTGCACACATGCTTGATGTCACCGACCCATCGTCTTCTTAGTCTTCCTCTTCTTCTCTCGTCTGACACTCTGACATCTAAAAGGAGCCTATCGATATCAACATGTCGCAGTAAGTGACTAAAGTACTATAGCTTCCTATTATTTATGGTATTTTTAAAATGACTTATTTAGCTTCGGAAATTTTAAATTACAATATCTATGATATTAGTAGGATCTTTCTTTAGGACTTAATTTCAAACAAATGTGTATATATATATATATATATATATATATATATATGAAATTGGTAACACTCAACATAAATAGGTTGCATTGACTGAGTCACGTCCGCAGAATACCTAACTGTCACATTTCAAAATAACTATTGTTCTGGAACTGGCTGAAATCCATTGAGCTCGAGGTTGACCAATAATGTGAAGTGTACAGACAGCTGTAAATCTTCAATGAAAACATTCCAAATACAATACGAAAACTGGCAAAACATGGCACAAACTTGAAATGTCTGGAGGTAGAAAATATGTTTAAAGATATGAACGAAAAAAGTCTACTTTTGTTGTGATATGATCGCTTGAAAAATTACCATTCCTGAGATAATGTTAAAACGGATTGTTTCTTCTTATTGCTAAATGACCGTTTGCAAAAAGAAAAAGGCAATACATACACACACACACATATATGTATATATAAATATATATATATATATATATATATATATATATATATATATATATATATATATATATATATATATATATATATGCACACACATTTATGTACATATATACTCGTATAAATAGTGAAATAGTTTTCACATGAAAAGGGAGTGAAATGTGGAAACTGTGTGGAACAGGAGTTGAAGCTGAAAACTACTTGGGAAGAAGACGACAATAGGTTCACATAGGTGAATTTAAGGTTAATGGTAGGCACATTTATATATCATCATCAAGTGCCGTCTGAACAACGAACATTATATGCACCTCAAACTTCTCTTGATTCTTGTTTTGGTGGTACACTCTGCTAGGCTGTAACCTGTCCATCTTGTAATGTTCTCTCCACCTGTATCTCTGCCTGCTTCTTGCTCGCTTCACTTTGACCTTATCCCCAAGTAAGGTCTTCAATAAGGTAAAATGCCTTTTAATATGTCCAACATGTTTTATTTGCCTGATTTGTATCTCTCTTAGTAATTCTTGCTTCATGTATTATTGTTTTTAGAACAACTGTGTGTTTTCTTCTCTTTCCATAATGTTCTCCCTATTTTTCTATATACCCACATCTTAAAGGCATCAATTGTGTCTTGTAATTTCTTGTCCGATGCCCATGTTTCAGAGCCATACATTAATATATAATATATGTAGCATTTTATAATTCTCATTGTTAACTTGTTTGTAATTTGTTTAGATGTTACTATTTTCCTAATGTCATTGTAGGTACTTACAGCCATTCCTATTCTCCTTTTAATGTCTGTCTCACATATGCTATCATTTGTGACTATGTGTCCAAGATATTTATAATGTTTTACTTGCTGTAGTTTCCCAACATGTATGTTTATGTCAGCTCTTGTTCTTCTGTCTTTACTGATTATCATAGTGTTTTTTTAAATATTTATTTCCAGTCTATATAATATAATATAAATTATATAATATACTATATATAAATTTTCTCAATTTAACTTTGCGTTGTCAGTGTCCACCAGCGTGTGGATGATATCATGTTTTTTGTTTGTTTCTGCCATCTTTGAGTTTCTCATGTTTCACCGATATTAAAATTTGTTTTGTTTATATCCCGTTTCTTTTGGTTCACCACTAACTTACATTATGAATTTTAAGCATTTGGCAAACAACTAAATTTATTTTTGTCATGTGAGCTTCTATAGTGTCGTTCTTAATTATCATATATTGTTATGAATGTGGTCTGTTCTAGATAAATGCATTGTGGTCCAAACATCGATTTCTGCGTGCTATTCTGTATGTGTATAATTATTAGAAAAACTTCATTACCTTGCTCCAGGCTTCACCTCATATATTTGAGTTAGTTCATGCCTACAGTGTCCATCATGTCACTATCTAGAGCATGGTGAGTGGATATTCAGTCTGTTCAAATCTCACTACTTGTAAACCTCTGTACATGACAACTTCTATTGCTGCTTTTCAGTTCAGCTTCATAAGTAAAGTACATTTCATAAAGATATCAAACAACTCATCATATGTACTTTATGTAGACAACCTATTCTGATTTGATGTTGAATTTGAAAGCAAACCAATCAGTACAGGAATGAATGATCTGTTCTGGGTATGTGTCTATTATTTTAACTGTTACTTTCATAAGATTCACCAACTATGATAAAGTAGTTTTGCCACTGATTATTAATATACCTAATAAATAGCAAAATTAATCTTAATGAAAAATTTCCACAAAAAAAAACCAGCACATTCTCCAGGTTACTGTTCAATAGCCGGCCTTTATCAAGAAACACGAACAAATCGGAAATAAAACATGAGAGAAACTTGTATATGTAGGGGATGTTATATTATTTGCAAAAATACATTTACGAAATCAACAAAATAAAACTCAAGAAAAACAAACGAAGACGATAATAAACAAACAGAAACTGTCATTACAAACTTAGAATCGCGATCCAAGAAAGGAAACACAAGAAATAAACAAATAATATTATTAATAATATTAGATGCACTTTTAACCTCATCGCTTTAAAAAAAAGGTATGTTAAATGATAATAACGAGAACTACCATTATATTCACTTTGACATATATGTGACTATCCATGACTCATGCTCCAGATTTTCTGGTTTCTTTTCACAATACTGCCATACTTTACAAATTTTAACGTACATTTGTCAATCTCGTACAAAGGCATTTGCCAGCTTCAAGAGAAATGACAGTGAGAAACCATGGTGATATGATTAACATATAAGTTTCCACTTGTCATCTACGGGAAACTACACAGACGACAACATTGTCTTGATCCGCAGAATTGTCCAGATTTTGTGATTCAATAATCACCTTCCCCTTAATTCAACTCAGCTGTACCCATGACTTCTTTAGCAGCTGTCCTAAAGACGAATATGATTTTTGAGAAGGTATATAGTAAAAGTTGTGTTGATTATCCTCTTCCCACACTGGACACGTCCAAGGATGCTCATATCACCGCTTAAGTAAATCTCTCAGAGTATATCGGTTGATGGTTTCGATTCTATGTTTGTTCAATGCTCTTCAAAATCTTTGTCAGGGGTTTATTACGGGTCACGTCCATTCTCACTCCTAATTGGTGGATAGATGAACCACGGAAATAATTTATAATTTCAACCCAGCAATAACAAGTGGATTGGAAATTTTGGTTTACTTGAGAGAGGGTGAATGACTTACCATTACACTACTGTGCTTCCATAGTCTCATATATGTAGGTTTCAAAGATACTGATCATTTCGTCTAAATTCATTTAGAATTTGTCTAGGACTGTGGTTCTCAATATTTGACCCCTCTTCGGGATTACATTTTTTCTAAGACCTATTGTTGTCTAAATATCATTGAATTTCTTTACAAGTCATGCATGCTTTTTAAAAGTATTATCGCCATAATTCCTTATTTGTTTCACTCAATTGTTCTCATGCAAGTGCACCCTCGCCCCATACGGAAGGTTGTGTGGCGGCAAATTTTAAACTTTTTCTCCATGTTTCCTTTCACGTCGCATATGCCTCTGGGAAGAACCTCTATCTGTCTTGGGCGATGTGACTTGCATTTTCTAGCGATGTATTCATGTTATCTTTAATGTCGTCAGTCCATCGTCGTCTTGGTCTGTCCTTTCTCCTATGCCCACGTACTCGTCCCTCTATTATTTGTCTTTCTAAACAGTTGTGTCTCTTTATATGACCAAACATGCATAGTTTTCTTTTTAGTGTTTAGTAACCAACACTCTGGAATCGCCAATATCTGAGTTTCTGATTTTTTTCCTTCCATGATATTCTACGTATCTTTCTGTAGCATTTCAGCTCAAATGCGTTGATCCTCTTTGTTGCTGTTTTACTTAGTGTCCATGTTTCACAGTCGTAGGTTGCAACCGGAAAAATACAAGTTTGTAACATTAGCACTTTCGTTTCTATTTTGTGGTTTTTCCATGTTTTTCAACTGTGTTATTTTGCAATATGACATTGCCAATCTCTTCTTTATTTCTGCCATGCAGTATCCAGCACCGTAGATGTTTGCTCCTAATTATTAAAATGTATCTATACATTATATCTCGGTATTGTCTATTCTGATTTTTGGTTGTTGTGCTGTTATATCTGTTGACATGATTTTTTTGCGTGTTTAAATACAAGTTTTGTGCTTCGCTATATTTCTTTGTGTTCTTGATTAGTTGTTCCAATCCCTTTATATCATTTGAAAGAAGCACTATGTCGTCTGCATAGCGTAGTTCCGGGATTAGGAATCCACCTATGTTTAAAGCGTGGTAGTCAGCGTTGTGTATGCCTTCTCTCACGTTCCTCATTATACTTCCTGCGTAAATGTTGAATAGGTATAGGGAGAGTGTGCATCCCTGCCTTATTCCACTTTGTACATCAAACCACTCTGAGAGATCGCCCTCTAACTTCATTGCAGCCTTTTGATCTTGGTAAATTTCCTCTATTAGATTGAATCAGATGTCCTGGTAAACCCACGATGTTAATTATCTCCCATAGTTGCTGGTGTCGGATGCAGTCGAATGCTTTTGAGTAATCTATGAAACACATGTGCAGGTCAGTTGAACATTCCCTACACTTTTCTATGATCAATCTCATCAATCTACTATACTAACAATCATTAAAAAGTAACCAAAAGCATGCCTATTTTAACCCGGGAATTGTTTATTTCAATGAGAGATTTTCAAGCCATAAGAATGTATACGGGTTAATTTTAATGTTTATGTTTTATTGTCGTGTCAATTTTTTTCTTTTAATTTTGCTTGCTTCTGGTGCAAAACATCAAATTTCTGAACTATGACCATATTACTAGAGGAAAAACGTTACAATTTGGCAAACACATTATTAAATTGTCAGAGAGTAAAACGCCATCTTTTGTTTCATCGAAAGGAAGTGCGTTTTTGTGCTTGCTATGCCTCGACTTTCGTCAAAAGAGCGATGGCAGGATGTTGGTATACTGAGGAGTGGTACTGTGACTAGAAAAGTTTCCATATATTTTAATTGTGACCATTAAACTATAGTGTGACTGAAGGAGCTTCGTATGGCTACAAGTACAACCAATTACCGTCAAAGGCCTGGTCAACCTCGTGTAACGATTGTAGCTCAAGATCACCACATTCAATCGATACATCTGCGTGACCGCTTCTTAACAACAGCAGATGATACACACGATTCTAGGAGACTTGTCAGCACAAACACGGTGCGACTGAGACGTCACTACGTTGGATTTCAAAACAGACGCCCAAGCATTCATAGTATCTTTCTAGACGTCACGTGAACGATGGACTTGAACGATCCAATATAATATTCGTCGGCCAAGGGCAGAATGCAGATCAACAATGTTCTGTGAAGAACGGAGAATTCATATTCGGCGTCGTCCTGGAGAAAGATTTGCGGATGCACGTGTATCCCAGCATGTAGTCCAGGAGGAAGCGTACATGTGTGAGACTGATTCTCCTTTTACCACCGTACCCCCTCCTCCCTCACGTTTTCAAAGTTAACGTTACAGCTGACATATACGTTATCCAAGTATTGGGTCCTATTGTAGTGCATTTCTTCCAAAATCATCCAGATCTAAGAAACCATCAGAAAGATAACGCTAGCCCACGACCAGCAAACATCACCAGTGATTCCTTAGTTCAGTCAACTTTTCATGTACTAGATTGGCATACACTCTCTCCTGAAATGAATCCGATTGAGCACTCGTGTGATGAACAGAAGAGTCTACCGGCATATCATAAACGATGTCCGTGATCTTTAGCGAGCAATCATTGCAGAATGGGATCTCATACACCACAAACTTTTTTCAGACACTTTGCAATAGCATGACACGCCGATGTCAACTTGTATTGATGCTACAGGAGGTCATACATGGTATTAATGATGTCAGCGACAGTGAGTATGGGCAGTGACTAAGAGTAGAAAACTGCTTATGTGACGGTCACGAATGTGTTTACCTGTTAGAAAAATACACATTTGGGTCCGTAAATGGATCAAATTTGTAAATTTACTTGTAGTGTGTATTAAAATTCAACCAATAAAAAAAGATTGCTATGTTTAAAACTAAGTTGTGCGAATTTAATGTTTGTTGAAATATATATATATGTATGTATAGAGTAGACAACATATAGAAATAATGCTACAACTACACCACACACGTGGTCTCATATCACGCAACATAAACTAAATAATCTTCAAGATAATTTTCAATTGGGTTATTCTTCTCATCATCATTATCATCCTCATCATCAGATGTCATGCCGGCTGGCGTAATGGTCATGACTCTCCACAGATATCCACAGTATTATGTATCAAGATTGTTGTTGTTTTTCTGCCATGCCATGTTGTCAAACTGTCTAATATTTTCTCACGTTGTTGCTCTCTGTCTCTGTTGCCTTCAATCTTACCTGCTGTGACTATGTTCTACAAAACTGAATGTCTCATAAGAAGCCACAAAATGAGGATTGTCTCTTTCTTTTCTTACTTATTAAGGTCAGTTTCACATCTGACTCTTTCAACACCTCCACATTAGTTTTTTTTCTGACATCCCATGGTATTCTTAGCATTTAAAAACAAATTAGAAAATCATCTCTATTGCCTCTAATTTTCCATCCAGTTTATTGCCCAAGACTCGCATCCATATGTTAGTATAAGCATTATATAGCACTGCAGAGCTCTCTTTCTGACCTCTAATGACAAGGTCATATTACACAATATATTTTTTCATTTTTCTGAATGTTATTTTTGAATGCCCTATTCTACTTTTTATTTCTGTTGAAGTTTTCTGTCTGATATAATCGTTGCACCTAAATATTTAAATTGGTGGACGTGTCTTAATATTATATCATTTACTTTGATCTTGCAAGGTGTGATATTTTGTTTCTTTGAAATAACCATTACTTCTGTTTTATTTATATTCGGAAAGATGCCTTTCTCTTTACTTTCTGTAACAACTACAGTACTTAAATTTTGGTTGTCTTTCTCACTTTTTGCAATCAGAACAGTGTCATCCGCATATCTCAAATTATTTATGTTATGTCCTCCTGTGGCCGTGTACCACGGGCCAATTTATCTTTACAACCATCGCTAGCCACCATACGAAATACAGGTAGCAGATAGTATCAGTTAACAGAGATTCATATCAAATAATGAATCCTGAACCTCCAGCCGAAAATGTTTAATGGCAACAAGAAATGCAAGAGGCGGACACGCAGAATTGTATCCCGCGGTCACCTGAAGGCCGGCCAGAAATACAAAAGACAGAAGATATCGCTGGAATGGACAGACGCTTTTAAATTCGTATCGAAATGAATAGTGTGACTGATGTTGAATGAAAGGGGGAGATGGGTTGAAAGAGTGAGAATTGTGGGATGGAGGGAATGAGAGAGAGAGAGTGAGAATCAGTGTGCATAGTTGGGTTTTGAATGAGAAGGGGGTCAGAGCTTGGCCCTCGCGCCGGACAGAGGTGTCAACAAAGAGTCTGGAAACACAGAGTGCATTCCAGAATATTGGATATGCTATTTTATTGAGAGTCTGGAAAAAGAGTGGATTTCAGAATATTAAATATGTCATTCTATTATACCTTTCTGGATTTGAACCAATGTATAATAAAGTTACGAAATATATGTAAACGCTGGAGTTGCAGTCTTGTATCATACTTCATGTATCACCTAGATATATGTGAGAGAGTTACACTGCCCACATAGTCACTGACTATATATACCCCTTCACACTCCCACTGATATTTTTGGGATATCTACTATTGCGCGCAAAATGATTTCACTGTATAAAGAGAACAGGTCTGGTGAAAGAGTTTTCTCAGCAGAGAAAACTCTTGTTTTTGTGTGCTTTTATTTCTATTCTTCTCAGCAGAGTCAAAAGAATCACATTGTCCCTGTCATTCTGGAACCATAACCAAAGATATAAATAATGCATTCATACGGAAAAAGGAATTGAAATACTTAGAGAATTTATGAACACAATGTAAAGTGTTAATAGGAATGCAGATAGGCACTAGATAAATGCATGTTTTATTTTCATAATGTTCATAAAATAATATAATGGGAAGTGACCACAGAATTTGTAAAAATGTGCTTTCGCTCTGGATGTATTTGATTGATGATGTTCGTCCGTCGTGATCGACGATGACCAAAAACTCAACCATAATAATAATAACAATAAATAATAAAATAATAAAGTTAATAGTGCGTTTTTAAATGACTAGCAAGTCCAATGCGCGCACAAAATGTTCTTTTACAGAATTGACAACAATAGAAGGTATCTGTGTGAGGTTGATATGTTTTTTCTTTTCTACGTGTCCGCTTCTGTCTTGCAGTTTCTTGTCTGAATTCTTCTGCCGCTAGTGCTCCCGTTCTAATGATGTAACGCCAAGCCGTTCTATCCTGAGCGAAGCTCTCCCAAGCGCCTACGTCAATGTTAAGATGTTTCAAGGATGACTTGAGCGTGTCTTTGAAACGCTTTTTCTGTCCACCAGCTTTTCGAAATCCTGCCTTGAGTTCTCCATAATATATTTGTTTTGGCAATCGCGAGTTCTCCATACGCACAAGATGGCCTGCCCAGCGTGCCTGCGCCATCATAAGTATTGTGTGGATGCTTATTGAGGTTGATTTTTCCAAGACCTC
Organism: Meghimatium bilineatum; assembly: GCA_034231615.1. Lineage (NCBI taxonomy): Eukaryota > Metazoa > Mollusca > Gastropoda > Stylommatophora > Philomycidae > Meghimatium > Meghimatium bilineatum. Next base: position 60,404,394 of record CM067320.1, read on the forward strand.
GTAGTCTGGTACTTTGTCCCACCAATGGATGTTTAGTAATTTACGTAGGCAGGTAAGATGGAAATGATTTAACTTTCTTGCATGTCTAGCATACACTGTCCACGTTTCGCAGGCGTATAGTAAGGTTGGTATAACAGCAGCATGATATACTTGTAGTTTGGTGGTTGTTCTTATACCTCTTCTGTCCCATACATTTTTGCGTAATCCGCCAAATACAGCACTAGCTTTTGCCAGTCTCTTGTTAATTTCCACATCAATGTATTTGATTACTGCACACCTAACAGCTGATTTGTATACGTTATATCTATCTATCTATCGATATCTCTCTCTCTCTCTCTATATATATATATATATATATAAACGTTGAGGCCCTTGTTTGCCTTGCGGCGTCATGGGTGGAAGAGTTCTCTGGAGATGGCCTTCTTGTGCGCTGTTTGTAAGATTGTTCCATGGTTTCTTTGATTTCTGTGATCCATCTTTTACATGGTCTGCCTCTGGCTTTATAACCGTTATGTCTATGTGTCATGACCATTTGTGGCATGCTATCTGTCGTTAATCTGGAAGTGTTTAAATTGATGTGATCCACTACTTGTATTGTTTTGGTTATCTGTCTGATGTTATCGTTTCTAATTCTATCTCTTAAAGACACTCAGAGTATTCTTCGTAGACATGTCATTTCTGTTGTTACTATTTTTCTTTTGTCTTGTGCTGTCATTGTCCAGGTTTTGCACTGGTAGCATAGTGAAGGAATAATAATAGTCTTGTATAATGCAACTTTAGTGTCTATGTTTACACGTTGTTTTTGAAAATACGTGCTATCTGTCCTAGGATCTGGTATGTTTTGTTGCATCTATTTTGTATCTCTTTTCTGGTTTTCCCTTCACTCTATATAATGATTTCTTAATAGTTCAACTCATTTCCCTGTTCATGGTGTTTATCATCGATGGAGATTGTGATCTTAGTTTCTTTCTTTGCTATTGACTTTATTTATGTCGTTTCAATATTAATATTAATGTTCAATTTTTGACATGTTGTGCGGAGTCTGTTCATATTGTCGTGCAATTGTTCTGATGTCGCTATTAGGAATTGGTCGTCTGCAAAAAGCTTTTCGCTCAATTTGTCTTTTATCTTATCTTCTTTCTTGGCACTTGTTATTTTAAAGTTGCGGTAGATATATTTTGTAAAATGTAGGTTAAATAGGACGCACCCCTGGCAAAATCCTGGTGAAATGTGGAACTTATTGTACACTCCTGCATTTGTTCTCACTTCACACTGGCTATTAGCATAAATGGCCTTGCATATATTGATTACATGTTTTGGTACTCTGTGTATTGATAGTGTTTTCTATAGTTGTTGTCTGTCTATTCTGTCGAAAGCCTTTTCTTGGTCGACAAATGCGGTGTATAATTCATTGTTGTTTTCTTTATTTGACTTTATAAATCTGATGGATCAGCGAAATTAACACATATTAATGATCCAACTGTCGTTATATTTTTCCTAATCAAGAAACAAGTTATCAGCTCAATTCTTTAATGGGATAATAAAAAATATAATTTAGCATGGATATATATCTCACTCCTATAATCGTCTGATATTGGTTCTATGTCGAATCAGAAATAAGAATAGAAAGAATTGTACCCAACATTTTCCCTCGAATTAATGGTAATATGTTGTACAGAAACGTTTTCATGAAATATCGAGTACATAAATATATGTATACGAAAAAAAAATAAAGTTGTTACGGGAAATTGTTATCTTGAAAGGAAGTCATGACGGGCTTACCAGTTCTGTGACCTCCATTTTTAATTTTGATGGTTGTAGTGCCATGATTTAACAAAACCAAAGTAACGTCAGCGGTTTAAAGGAGAGTATCTCGCCATAAGTGATACATTTTTCTTAACCCAAAAAGTTTCCGGGTAATTATTGTTAGTGTTTTAGTAAGGGGGGTAAACAGGCAATCTGGATATTAGTTTTTGTTGTCAGTATTTTTGTGACTCCGGCATGAGGGAGTCACATCTGACTAGTGTTAGATCCAAGATTGAGTCAGACAGAGCTTCATCACCTCACTACGCCTGCTCATCATATACGCAGAGAACATGAAAATGTACGAGTAGACCCACCTAATGAACAGTGCCAACCCCTTAATATCGGATGTAATGACATTACAAAGATAACGTATGCAGATAACATCGTCTTAATTATCAAGGAATCTCACAGGTTTAGAGCACAAGATTATCCCAGTAAGACATCGTAGCGAACGCACCACACACCTTTTTCTTAAATGCAAACAAAAAATGAGATATGCATAAAAACAGAGATCATCTCATACCTACAGTAGTCATTAACGACGGTCAACTAGAACATATCAGAAACATAAGACACATGATCACCACGTCCTGCAGGGAGTGCACCATTTACGCTTAGGTCAATCAGCTCATAATTATTCAGTAAGATATGTTGACACATCTACAGATGTGGCTTATCTTTCATTGTCTGTCATCTAAGAGTCTGGTATCTCCACATTATAGTTAAATCAGCCATGTGAACGTCTACTAAGTGTCGTTCTTACTTGCCATTTTCTGTTGTGTTTGTTGTATTGATAGAGAACTTTTAGTCTAGGCGTCTATATGTGCTAGTACACATGTTTGTGTCCATTCAATAGCAAAACTTCATTACCCTGTTATTGTATTTACCTGTTGGATTTCAGTTTTGTGCAGTAAGTACATATTAAGAGTCTGTTATAAAATGAAAAATGAGAAATGTTAACCTTCCGCATATCAGCATCATCTTGATGGCATACCAGATCTTTCACTATCCATCGGTTAATTCAACAGAAGAGAAATGTGAGAAATCCATGCAAGACACACCGTGACAATGACCTTTTAATAATTTCTACATTGTATATCCATGTCTCAACTTAACTACTTGACTACGACATATCACATGGTACGACATGAGTGGAAGGAAGGCAATATATCTAATCGTTGTACCCGTAATCGAAAGACCATCTCATGGCTCATCATTATCACGTGCCGTCTTCACAACAAAGGTTGGCTGCAACGGATCTACAATATCCTATGTCTCTTGTCTTGGTGGTACACTCTGCTAGAACTGTGCATCGTGTGATGGTACTCTCCCACTTGTATCTCTTACGACACCTTGTTCGCTTCCCCTTTGACTTTCACTCAAGTAAGGTCTTCAATAAGGTGTCATGTCTTTTAATGTGTCCAAAATATTTTTCTCTCTGATCTTTTTTCTCTTAGTAGTTTTTTCTTCATTGTAAGTGTTCAAGCACCTCTGTATTTGTTCTCTTTCCATGATGTTCTCCCTATTCTTCTATATACCCACATCTCAAAAGCATTAATTATGTGTTCTAATTGCTTATTTAATTTCCATGTTTCTAAGTCATACATTAATATAGAATAATGTAGTATTTTATAATTATCATAGCCATCTCATGGTTTATACAAATATAAGTATAAATAACATTATCACAAATATAATAATCAATTCCAAAGCCGATTTCTGTGTTCCCAATTTTAATTGCGTACATCCGCATTATAAACATTAATAATGATGTGTAATTCAGGTGTAAACATTGCTAAAACAATATAGCGTTATCTTTTTCATGTACAAATTTGCATCCCATTAATTATATATCAACATATATATATATATATATATATATATAATCATTCAAATAGTGTAGGTTTTATATTTAAACGAATCAATATTTGATGATACAAACCGTGTGTATTGTTTTCTCTCCATGTGACAATTCAACAAGATCATGTTCATGTTTCCAGATGACAATATTTACCTATTACAAGATAAAACCACATGATATTGCAAATTTAATAAGATGTTAAACATGGATGACAGATGAAATGTTAGAGAAAATGTCAGAAAAAAATAACCCAAAATACTCAATTATAGAAAATAAGATACGTATCATGTGCAGAGCAATGGGTAGAAACAAAATGCAGCGAAATAAAGGAGATGTCAATATAACAGTAGACAAAAATAATGCATAAGAAGATAAGTCAGATCACAAATAAGAAAAATAACATAAAAGGCGGTAGCTGCATTAAAAATGAAAAGGAAAAGAATAATATGTGATAAAATATAAGTACTTACAAGATTGGTAGATTATGTAAACATGCTGTTGTTATGTTTTGTTATGAACTGTTATGAAACGGGATAAATAATGACTTTCCACAATAAAAAAAAATATTGTCAAATAAGCTATAGCGTTAGTGAGAAATGTCTGAAATGTTGGTTCGTGTGGTATGATAGTTTAGAAAATGATAAAACATTACGTTTTGTATATGGACATGTTGCAATTTGAACCCTGTTAGTGTATACATGTAGTGAAATGCACATCTTTAGGAATAGAAAAGCTATAAATAATGCATTTCATCATATCAAAAAGTGCTAAATCCGTGGCCTTGTTGTGAAAAGTGATAAATGGGGAGTTCCACAATTTAAAACGTGTCAGATGCGTTATGGCGTTAGCTCTAAAGCGCTAAATGTATGTTGTGTATGGCATGCCAATTTAGAAAACGTATAAAACATGAAGTGTGCGATATGGAAATATGATATTAGAACATTCGTAGAGAAAAATAGCTTAAAATCCTAGAGAGAACATAATTGCAGCTGAGACTGTAGAATATAATTTAAACGGAGATTAAGGCATAGTTGACGAACCTATCTAGAACATACTGAGAAAACTTTACAACATGATAGAACATGTTAGAAGCCAGTGAGACGATACTGAGAACTAGTTAGAACGCTGTCGTTCAAGACCATACAGAGATCATAGTTCTACCATAGTTGAAGCGAGAACTGAGCACAAAATTGAATAACATTGCGTGAGCATACCAAGAATATATTAATTCATATTAGTACATGTTAGCAACTAGTTAAAAAATACTGACAATATGTCAGAACATAGTTGCCGAACACACACAGAACATAGTGCGACACAGAACATGGATGAAGCAGCAACTAAGAACATAGTTGAAGAGCCTAGCAAAAACTTACTAAGAATATATTAAACATGGTAGTTTATGATGGAAGCTAGTGAGAATATACTGAAAATAGTTTTTATATGAGCTATATTAACAGAACGAACAGATTCACTACCCGTTTTGCTGCTCTAATTATACTTATTTGATGGATAACCGGCAACATTTCTCCGTGTTAAGAGTTGTTATCTCCCCCTGACTATCGGATGATTTCCCTTGGTGATAAGATAGCCCAAGGTCGTGCAATTTAATCACCTCGGTGGTCATTGCTAATTGGTGCCATATGTCAATAATGGTCACACGTTATTTCTGTTTAGAATGGTTAGATCTATCGTGTGTGATTTTTACGGTAACACAGATTAACAGACATGCTGCTGCTATAATGATTCTTGATGCTTGATTATGAGCTAGCGTAACATTACGGGGGCATTCCCGTGTATGCACTTATTGCCGTTCCGTCAGCCATTTAGATGTGTATACGCTCAGTTTCCTAGTCAGTTGCTGATTACGTATTATTATGATATTTTCGGAGATAGAGCACTTTCTCCCATCGCCTCTAGTCATTCCCATTTCTATCATTCTCTGTATATGTACATTGTCTCGTTCAAATTCCTCCTCGTCTTCTTGTAGGGTATCCATGACTTCTATAATCAAATCAATCATGTCTTTTCTAATGCCGGTGCCGTTCACCAAGGTTTTACCAGCCATAACATTGGTTCGTTCGTTTCCCCTGTCCCCAGCATTACCTGAACAGTAAATCCATGTAATGCTCTACGCGTTGTTGAGAGGAGCGACCCATGCAGTTCTGATCATACACTAATCTATATTGCGCAGAATCCTTTCAGAGTCTGATATAAACACTGAGTCTGTTGGTGGGTGCGTCCACAGACAAGTGAGAGCTGCTGTCACCGCTTCTATTTCCATTCTCCTACTTGATGTTGTAGTGGGGTACGCAGCTGATTCTCAGCTAATTTCTATCCATTTTGGTAGGCCACGAAACCCCCAACCACACCTTTTTGTTTCTTGTGTTACTGAGCGGGCTATGTAAATTGTCATATCGTCTGATTTCTCGAGGACTGCAGTATGAATTATTGAATCATTCTCTCTGTTCTGTTGGCAGCCTGTCACGGCACTCACCTCCCATCTGTATCACAAATGTTGTCAATAGCTTTCTCTCTTTGTCAAATGTCACCCATTCACAGCCTCTTATCACGTCATCCATCTCACAAACTCTGATTAGGATACCTTCTGCTTCTGCCATCTAAGATCTTCTGCTTCTGCTTCATCTTCATTTTGTGTTGTCTAGAGATTGGTGTACGAGGTGCTCACTATTGGCGACCATGAGGTATTCTTTAACCTAGCCTAATTTATTTCTTGATTTCATTCTCGGTAGGTCTAGGAGAAACCTCATGGTCACAATATGTTTATCTCATCTGCATCCTAGGACAGCTCTCATGACCTCATTTTGAACACTTTCCAATATATCCATCTATGTTTGCGACATTGTCAATAAACATAAACCATAGTCCAACACAGATAATATCAGTGCTTTCATCATCTGAAAAATTGTTCGCTGCTACAACTCTGCAGATGTCATTATTTTAATGCACTGACACCCTTCTCAGCTTTCTGAATGATACTGTCCACATGATTCGCGAAAGATAAACTTATATCAAAAGTGATGCCTAGATATTTCATAGTCTGCTCACTGTCAATGTTGATACACATGCAGGTGGCCACTGATAATATGTTTGTATGTTGTTGCTCAGTGAGAACCAGACTATGTTTGAGTTGGTTGGATTGATGAATATCTTGTGGTTAGTACATAAGAACGACACATTTTCTAGATTACTCATGGCGCCATCAATCATGTCTCCTCTGTTTCTGCAGTATTTGTACAGCAGGAGGTCTTCCGAATTGATCTCATTACCTGTAGGTGGCAGTGGAAAATATATTTACCAGGGCCCTTCTCATTGGGTCACCATAATCGCTATATGAAAAATTCTACTGTCATCCACCACTCACTCAACTAGGGAACTATCATTGGATATACAATTTACAACGTTTTTCACCTTCGCCAGGTTGTTGGGTCATTGGAGAATTGAATACATCGCCATATCCACCAACTGCCCAACTAGTATACGATCTATCCATGACCATACGAACTCACTGCATGCTTTCTGTAACACATCACGATCTCTGTACTACCTGCACGACCTTTGCACGATCTCTCCATAGACATTATTTTGTTATGTGAGGTATAGTACTACAGCCAGCACGATCGCTGGACGACCTGCACGATCTCTACACAACCAGTATTTTATTATATGAGCTTAGTATACTAAAACAACCCACATCCACAGCTACGTCTCATTATTCTCGAACACCGGATGTGTTGGTCGCCATCGTGAATGCGCTTTTCATTACCCACCCATATCTACCAGGATGCGTTGATAGAAGCCTTGAATGCGTGTTGGTTCCATCGCCCATATCCTACCGGATGCGTTGGCTGCCGTCTTGGAAGCGTCTTTCATTCAGACGCGACGCATGCAGGGCTAAATTTCGCCAAGTAACCCTACTTCTGCGGAAGTTATACACTGGATACATTCATTCTGCGATTGACTACACACTTCCTGCACAGTCAATATTGTCTTGGTGGTGCACTCTGCTAGAACTGTCCATCGTGTGATGTTACTCTCCCACTTGTATCTCTTCCGAGTACATGCTTCCTAATGAGATGTGACAAAACTAAAAATAATTTACTATAATTCGTATGCTGTGCCATGAAAACGAAAAAAATATGAAGCATGTGAGATCAACACAGACATAGAACACTTACTTCTAGGAAGGATACAAGTGGTAGTAGAGACCTTTGAAAGATACATGATAAAGCACATGACATAAGAAAACAATAAAATTATAGAACAGTGGCGGAAAAAACGCATAATACTCGACATTGTTTCCTCGACATTGCAAATCGCAAGAGTGCATCCAACAGAAAACACCACCTGTCAACCAACAGAGAACACAATGAAAAGATAGGCATAGAACCGCCCTGCAGAAAAACAAAATCTGCTACACTAATAAAAGAACTCTCTGACACCTAGAACACTGTAAACCATTTCTAAGAACCATCGCCCTAATAACATTGCATACTTATCATCCAGATATATTCCTTATTTACACATATTTATACGCACAAAACGTTACAGCGACTGTTGGATATGGAGCTGTGATAAAATATCAGGATACAGACCCAGAAGACTACATTAACATAGTTGACTCATGTGTAGGCAGCTATTCTAACTAAGCAGCTGAGACAATAGTAATTGAGAATATTTTGAACCAAACAATTGCTGACTTCGAGAATTTACTTATTCCGCATGAAGAAATAGTCATCTTCTCAGAATCACAATCAGCACTCCAGGTCCTAAACAATGAAGACTTATTTGCAACATCAACATACAGATATTCCTTTCAGCTTTTCTATTCTTATCGGCTATTCTTTTCCTACAACGCAGAAGTCACTCTCCAATGGATACCTGGCTACGCTGGTGTCCCTGGAAACGAAACAGCTGATAAACTATCTAAGAGAGGTGCTACCACCCGTCCCCGTTTTCCCCAAATATATTCCTACAAACAAATATCTACCTACAAACAAATCCTAAAAAAAAAAAAACTGCAGACAAAAATGTCTATATCATTGGTCCTTTGCCTTGTAACAGGCCTATGATCGAGTATGGAGAAAAGGTCTATTAATGAAGATAATTTAGGTGGGAATTATTGGAAAACTATATAACTGGATAAAATACTTCTTCATTGACAGAACAATCCAGACAAAGATAAATGATGCAATTTAATCTAAAAACGTTCTAGAGGAAGGCTTACCACAAGGCTCTGCTTTGTGCTGCACCCACTTCGTCATTTACATTACTGTATTTAAAGCTGAAAAAACCCTCGTTGATGATGACATAACAATATTGCAGAGCCATGAGCATGATGGGAGTGTAGCCAAAAGACTAAATTGAGATTTAAGAATACTAAATGTGTATTGTCAAACATGGAAACTGAAAGTAAACTGTGCGAGAACTGTCTATACACTCTATACCATCTTTACCAAAAGTCATAAAGCAGCCAAAGAAAATATTAGTCTATGGTTGGACACACGTAAATTGCCAAGAGAAGAACATCGCATATATCTTGGAATCGCTGGATCGGCAGTTCACCTCCAAGAATTATGAAGAAAATATAAAAAAAATTAATCACTTAAATGATTGCAACTACTGAAAAGACTCACATGCACATCTTGGGGATCAGACAAGGATACCCTTAGAGGGCTATATCTTTGGTACATACGCTCTGCTTTAGAATACAACAGTGCACTCCTCACAACATGTTCCAAGACAAATGTAAAATCTCTAGACAGAGTGCAGAACAATTCCCTACGTCTTATTAGTTTAGCAATGAGATAAACTCCAACGGCTGCATGTGAAATACGAATTTAGAACCCCCTTGAGATGTGGAGAGATATGGAAGCAATGGAAGCTTATGAAAGAAGCACAAGAATGAACAAAGACCATCCAAATAAACAACTTGTAGAAAACTGGCAACCAATCTACAGATTAAACCAAACGTCATTCCTTAGCCATGTCAATGAAATAAAAGGCAGCTATCACTTATCAGACAAGAGATAACTACAAAGAGTGGAAAACTATTTACCACCACACGCAAGTTTTAAATTACGGAAAATCAAGACACAATTAAGAGATAATGCAACGAAAAGTTCCGACCCAGTAAGTCTTATGAAAGCAATACAGAAAACATTAGACACCTACCCAGAACAACAGATCTATGTCTATGAATGGGTCAAAGCAGGTTATAGTATCTATATTGAATATCAAGACAAAACATCTGATGAGTTATTTGATGCTTGTGGGGAGATATGTTCTAACTATGAAGCTGAAATAACAGCACTAGAAGTTGTCTTGTACCAACTGAAGACCATATTTAATGCATTTCCATCAAAAGTCCACAACATTGTGATGTTTACAGAATCTCTGTCTGCTCTTCAAGCACTAGAATGTTTTGGATACTGTTAACATCTGATGACAGAATTGTTATGAAGTGTATTCCTGGCCACTCAAACACACCAGGCAATGACAAGGCAGACAGACTAGCAAAGAAGGGAGCACAACATGAACAACCATATACACAAACAACCATGCACACAGTTGAAATGATGTTAAAATCTGTGAACAAAGAAAATTGGATGAACAGATTGACCATGGGAAACACTGGGAGGGAAATCTATAAATATATGACCAGCCCAAATCCTAAAGACAACATCAACCTCCTGGAAAGGAAAGGCCCGAGTTTCATATTCAAACTGCGGCACAACATTTACAGCTTAACAATCATCTGAACATAATAAAATCACAACACACTCCAGGGTACCGGATGTGCACTTATTCCTATGAAACTGTAGACCACCACTTTTTGAATGCCCAGCGCTGGAGGACAACAGGAAAATGCGTATCCCTACAGGGCCAGATAAATTGAACAAAATATATGGAAGAAAACAAAATATCACAAACACATACATATATCACACAATGGCATTGGGTCAAAGGTCATGAGTCCATGGACCGCTGGATCAGCAACCAACCATAGGCCAACTGAAAAACAGGACGCTCACTATACTATCGGCAACAGAAACTCAACCCAATGGATCCTCTTGAACATATCGAAGAGAAAATAGGAATCTCACATATCTGCTAAAACAGTTGAAACCTTGTTAATAAAAACATGAATGTAATAAATCCATTACATAAACCAACTTGCAGAAACTGTAACGTAGAATAATAGGAAACCATCAAACACCTACTACTGCAGTCTTAAAAACTAACAGACATCCGACAAAAACTACTATCACCGCTCCCAACTGTACACACCACACTCTACATATCTGCACCACATCTGAGAAGAACTTGTACATTTGCAGGAGGACTATGGGCTGTCAAGAGCTGCCTTCTCAGAGGAAAATGTATTAATCATCATCAGCCGTAATTTGTTCCCGAATTTCTGGCATTGATAGATGCATGATGATGCAAATGACTATGGTGAAAATGTTCCGTTATTTGTGAGCTGGTAGCTCTTAACAACACATGTCCATTTTCACAATAACACATACCTTTGACAGTGGTCTAATTCACCTAAGAGTTACAGTTGTTTTTTTCATGTGGAAATTTGATGGGTATACCTTTCACGAAAACATTGCTCAATTCACGAAGAGAGGTTAGCCATGCTCCATATGTGGTATGTCCGCTAAGTACTGAGGATCTGGTAGCAGGATAAGATTACTAATACAGGGATCATGTTGTGAGAAGATAATGTCATTGAGCAAAGATACCGCTCTCACCAGGGCATTTACTATTATTTGACCATGGGAAAAGAATGTCAAACGATCATATTCCCAAGGATTTTATCTTTGTTGAGTTCTTATTTGGTGTATGGTAAATGGACAGAGTAAAATTGATATATATGGGCATTATCAAAACAACCATGAACGATTGAATGTTCAATCCGAACTGGCCCTGACTGTGTACCATGGGCTACGGAGCTACGCGGAATCATTCAATTGCCTGAAGGATTAATGGATTTTGATGAAGAAGGCAAGCCACACAGACGAAATTATCATGCGTCCATAAACGTTGACTTGTTATGTGAATTATATTATTGCCCCTTTTTTGAAAAAGAGTACACATCAACTACGAAAGAGGCAGCAAACATGTAAGGTTTCGTCCTAGTTAATTTGTAATTTGTACACTGACCTGCTTCCTGACATCATAGTACCTTGCCGTCTGTAAGGCGCACAGGGCCACCAACCTTATTGTAACCATTATAATAGTCAATAAATAAAAAACATGTTAAATTTCTCCAGGAAGAAAACATTCTATGACTTACGAAAACGTTCATAATGCAGGAACATTCAGATTGTGGATTGCATTACGTACAGTCCAATCAGAAGCGACCAAATTATTAGAAGTTCATTGCGAATTAATTTTCTATCTAAATGAAATAAAACAAAAGTAACAATTGGAGAAACAACTATATGGTTTAGTTGTCTTCATATGTCATAATTATAATAGCACACATTTAAATATACATGTATATTGATAGCAAATAAACTGATAATACATTATTATTCTAAACTATTGTGAGAGCGTATTAGATTTACGTTTATAAGTTTGATCACTTGCAAACATTTTAAAAAAAGAGCGCCCCCAGTAAACGCAATCAATATATGTGATCCTATAATATGACACATTATATAGCGTGGATGGCAAACTCATGAAGCATATGGTAAAGGTTGCCCAATGCATTAATATAGATGGTGCTTATGTTTATGGTGTTCTTCCGTACCTGAACGCGAGTGCAATAGTTGCTAAGAGATTTGGTGCCGTTGAACAGACTGGTTCAATTCCCGTTATTCTCAATAATTTTTAAAATTGTCCTATGGCTTCCCACTTAAATTTACTTGTATAAACAATTATTTGAAGCAAAAATTGTATTGTCTATGTATGTTATCCATGTTAACAAGAAGAAATATCGGCCCTTGTATAACTAATACGGATATTATATGTTATATGTTTGTTGTGACTGAGGATATTTCAATACCTGCACCTGATGGTTGTTGTTGTTGTAATAGTCATAGTCTCGATTGGTTCGTTCTGGTGACTTTGAGTGCACGGTTTGAATATCTTGACATAATCGCATATTTTTCTGGAGATGCGGTTAGTCAAGTACGGAAGAACGCGTGTGCAATAGTTGCTAGGCGATTTGCTGCCGTTGAACGAACAGGTTCAATTCCCGTTAGTCTCTAAAATCTTTATGAGTCAGTCGACAGAACATATCCATTTATATATTTTAATTAAGTGCATGCCTGTGAGACCTGAACTACCTTCCTTGCTTATTTAGTAAACTCCTGCAGATTAGCAGGATTCAGTCCAGAGAACGAAAGGTATTGTGATTATGTAACAGCTTCGCTTCGATATTTGAGACTTTCAAAGACAAACACCCGAATTCAAAATTTCTTATGAGACACGTTGACCCTTTTTGTGAGACAGGACAAACATATCCATTCTTTAAAATCTTCTTAGTCTCCTCTTACCACATACAGGTACGGTTCTAGCGTGTCTATTACATGCTTACCTGTTGTCCCCAGCAGCTAAATAATAACACAGAGGAAACTATTATTGTATTTCATGTCACATTTTGTTTTTGTTGTTGACTTTTTTTTTTACAATGTGACTTGTTTATCTGTGACAGTTTTCTTTTATGATTTTTTCCAGTTCATATTTTACCGCGACGTTTTTTTTTTACATGTGACCATTTTCCTGTGTTTTTTCCCCTAATATATCATACACATACAAAGATAATAAAACATAAAAAACACACGCAAAAAAAGCAAAAGCATGGGAAGCATAATTGTATAGATGACTTGCCATGAAACACACCGGATTAACGCTTCTATACACAGGAATGCTATGTGCTAAGATTTTCTGTCTATTGATCCATTGTGAGACCCACTGACAGTCCACATGTAGATGTCCTTAGTTATTATTGTTGTTTTGGAACAATGCTTAGATGGTTTCTGATAAAGCGGTCCATGGGCTCATGCCCTTTGACCTAATGCCATTAAGTGGCATTATATTGCTGGAAAGTCTGTGGATTTTCGGCCCACCCAGGGACAGAGCCAGAGAATAAATATCACACCTCCAGGAAGGTAGGTTTCAATATATGCACTGCTCCTAGCCACTGTAGCCAAGACAGGGTTCCTTTTGTCCATTTCCGCCACCAATTGACAACTGGTTATGCCAAACTTCTCTATTGCTTCAGGCATGCAACCAAATGTTCAAGCCAAAAGGATTGTCACGCCCTGAGTCACTGTGCCTCTATGATGGGTCTCAGCCATAGGAAAAAACAGTGCTGTCAGTTTGCTCCTCCCCAGTGCCGCACAGTACATCTCTGGCTGCCTCCCAACTACAGAGGGAATACATATACATTGAGGTAAACATGAAACCCATTTCAACAACAAAATAAAAGCATAATTGTATAGAAGACGTGGCATGAAACTTATCTAAGAAGATAATCTCAATATAACGACATGTCATCCTAGAGGATACACGTGGTTATCACGTTTTGAACTGGAGATTGACAAAATCATTACATTTCACAGTTAAAGTTAGTCAACCGTGTTTTATGTATAATTTCAAATTTTGAAGCTTGTAATTGAGTTGAGTTTGTGATTATGTGACTTACCTGTATACATTAGCTGCGTCTGGCGATGAGCTCCATTTCTGAATCCGCTTCTGGACGAAAGTGCATTTCTAAAACCAATAGATGTATTACAAAATATATATGCTTTGTTAAAGAATGAAACGATGTAGTACATACTATGCGATGTTAGAAACGTATCGTGTTTGACACGTGCAGTCAAATACGCAGATTAATATATTGTTGGTGAAGTCAAGTCTAGTGTCTATGGCCAGGTTGTGTTGTTGTAGCTTCCATTCTTGCAGTTGAGATAGGGGTTTGCGAAGGAGATGTAGTCTAGGTTCTAGAACCTAATGTGTCGTTGAGGTGTAGTCATATTTATTCAGAATGTTATTGACATTCACATTTTCCAAGATCTGCCATGGCTCCGTATACTGATTTCATCTTGTTAAAAGCTCTTATTGTAAGTTGATTGTTCATCTTCATAAGACGTTGAAACCATTGTATCTGTTGTTCCTCTATATATTCGATACATGTCGCTATAATTATTATCTTTTGGATCACTGCGCATTTTATCGAGTCCGTTGACTACATAGTCTTTCTTAGACATTGCATTTCGTATGTCTCTTATGTGTAGATGTCAGTTGCAAAATTTTGCATTGTTAAACTAGTTTTGGTTAAGAAATGTTCTTAATCATTGTTTTCTGTATTTCCAATTTGAATTTTTGATGCAGTAGCAAATGTGACACCGTGTATGGTAGTGCTATCAACACTATTGTGCAGCAATTTGACACTTATCTATCCGCACGCTTCACTTGATTCCTTATTATTCCGTTAACTCATGGTAATTTATTTTTGGTGCTATTTTTAATTGGTTTTTATATTTTGTAGTATAGTATCGCTTGCTCAGGAGTTTCTTGGTACGCCGAGTCAAAAATACGGCGATGGATGCATTGTCTGTGTACTCAAACATGCCGACGTACGCATTGTTTTTGTATTCAGGTCCACTGAACAATAGGTAGATCCAGGAAAAGGGTGATAAAGTTTTGCTGATACCAGATAACACACATAATAACACAAAAATTGACGTTTCGACCAAAAGACCTTTATCAAGACAGACAATTGAAACAAAATTAAAACATATAACAGAAAGCGAACAGTAATAACATAGACGGTCACATTGATATGTGTATTATCTATTGACCGGAAGAGGCGAAATGACACCGGACAAGGAAAATAAAAAAAATGGCAACAAACATGTGACACGAAACAAATAGAAACTATGGATCGACTAAAGTCATACAAGAGACAGGCGCTCATTAAGCACGTCGGGTTACTTAAGAACAGGGTCTGGCGCTTGAGAACCGCTACATTTATCAATATGGCACTCTAAAACCCGACGCATTAATTCAGCAAAACAATTTACTCTTTTCCTGGATCTACCTGTTGGATTTCAGTTTTGCGCAGGCAGTACCAATTTTCGATTTTGCATCGAACAATGCATTGTTTATACAGTCAAGGACATCAATGAACGCATTGTGTGCGTATTACAGTCCGTCGATGAATACATTGTTTGTACAGTTAAGGACATCGATGAACGCATTGTGTGCGTAGTCCAGTACGTCGATGAATACATTGTTTGTACAGTTAAGGACATTGATGAACGCATTGTGTGCGTAGTCCAGTACGTCGATGAATACATTGTTTGTACAGTTAAGGACATCGATGAACGCATTGTGTGCGTAGTCCAGTACGTCGATGAATACATTGTTTGTACAGTCAAGTGCATTCTCTATTGTGCATTCTCATATGTACGTACCATCTTCCGAAACTGTTGCTTGTTTTGACTATCCACGTATGCACTTAATCAAGAACGGCGGAATTGTATGTTAGTGTACTATCTAGGTATTTGAAGAATATATGTGTGTGTAATGTTTAAGTAACATTAATAATTTTCTTTAATATTCATAATACTTTCTGACGTGCTATTTTCATGCAATATTTAAAGCGAACCATTGACATTAAACTATACTATTAAATTTGATGCTCTACATCGTGCCCCATAGTGTAAACTTCTATTTGCTCATTTAAAGCCCACAATATGATCATAATACGCTCATATGGCAAAAACAATTGTATATTATTGCATACATAAGTCTTCTTATCAGTGCTTTTACTCTACGATAGATATTGTGATGTTGGACCAACTATGTTCTATGTACGCGAATCTATAGTTGTGTCATAATCTATTAATACATTTCATATATGTGTCAACATATTATCGTTTCTATATGACAATTTACTAAATGTGTCATACTTTTAAACTGCTGTGTATCCTTCTTTCTATTCGTACTGTAGACATTTTTTTTAACAGGTCTGTTTTTCAGAAGCACATACACAAATACGTTGATGTAGGGTGCTTTACAAATCCCGTGTGTAATTATTGTGCGACAACTGTGTCTTTACCATCAACACAAAGAAAACATAGGTCATGTTTCAACCCACATCAAATAATCCACATTCTAAGTTCCATATAAGGTTTAAAGAAGAGCTTCAACTATTAAATAGGTTCACCTACTTCGGCAACACTCGCTCACAAACCGCAAACATCGACAATGATATAAACAACAGAACAGCGAAATCTAGTACCATATGTGGAATATATGAGTCACACGTGCAGTAACGACTAACATCAAGCTTATAGTTTACCAGGCAGCAGAAATTATCATCACTTCTTTGCGTCTGTGTAGTATGGACAGTATACACCAGGCATGTTAGAAGACTCAATCGTTTCTACCTAAGCTGCCTTCGTAAGAAAATTAACATCCAAGGGATAAGATACCAGACAGTGATGTACTGTTCAAATGAAAATATCTAAGCATACACACAATGTTGAAGAAGCCACCGACACACTAGACATGACACACGATCCGTATGAAATATCATATTCTACCAACATCAGGTGTTTTAAGGACAACTAAAGACTGGATCCCGTAAGGCCAGAGTACAGATGATGTTTATAAAACACACGTATGACATCACTGACTCATACCAAGATAGACATAAATTCATGGGAGATTGTTGCACAAGACAGATCGGATGCATCATCAGGCAACATATGCTGAACATGATGTGCTCACAACATTTCAAAACTTCTGTCGCTATTGAGTCAGTCGTCCTTCTTCTCTTACTGTAATGTTCATGTGGTCTTTCATGTCTTATTCTTACATGTCTAATGTTCATGTCGTCCACCTTATTCTTAATCTTCCTCGTGTTCGTCTCCCTGTCACATCCCCTAAATATGGATTTCTCTTCAGACCCGACTGGCGTCGCAAAATCAAGCGCTGTACAGACGATGCAGAGAATTGCAGAAACCATGCTGAGCAATAAACATGCGGTAGAACCAAGGCAAGAGATACTTAATGTCCCACAGACTCCTCCCAGACATGCGCATGGTGCGGTAGGTAACTCCAGGCACGCAAAGGGCTGATTATATACTGTTGGGCACACCAAAAACATCATCGCCTTCATCATCATCACAGATGTGCTGAATGGTTATCGTCGATTAAGCCGGACGAACAATATAATTATTGTACTTAGTTGATATGGTTGTAATGTATATCCTGTAATGGATAAGCTCGCCCGTGTGGTGTCAGGGCCCGAAAGGGGAGCAAAGAATAGCAACACTGTTTACCTTCCACGAAAGTCGTAAATGGTGACTAAGGAGGTTATGGGATGGAGTTGGCCCATCCCATATAGGGTCAGTGACCCAAAGCCATGCTGAAGTCGTATGTGTCAGGCCGAAAGGTGCAGATATCGCAGCAATGATGTAAACCATGATACAACTCATTCCGTTCTCCGGACTACATCCTGCTAATTTGCAAGAGTTTGAGAGCGAACGCAGAAGAAGAAGAAGAAGAATAGGTAAGCTGCAGCACCATTGTAATCATACAGGTGAACCTCCAAGTCCGGATCTCTTGTTGCTTACAACGTCAATATCACATGCAATATTCATTATTGTCCAATGTATCCCGGTGACTACCATTAAATCTTGCTCCTCCAAGGATATTATTCGATTGTGTATGTTAGCAGCTGTATCCACCAATGTGGTGTATTAAAATCATTTGTTATTAGCATTATTATAGACGGAACACAATAGGCAAAACCTTGATATAACACAAAAGACATGCACGTAGTATGTCTCTATCTGTGTGTTCCGTTTACATCTCTGTAGTTCTTACATTTCTGGATATCACTTATACTCATAATAAAGGAACTTGGTTTGAAATGTGGTGTCGCTAGAAAGGAGAGTTTTCGTGTGCAAAAAAGAATGATGATTAATCAACAACGTACTGGAACTGTCAGTCAACGTGTAATGGCGGATACACTCAAGGAAAGATCTGAGCACCTATGGACTTGTCCGGAGTGCAATGACGATGATCCAACGACTAACTAACTAACTAACTTATACTCATATAGACTTCTGACATGTATACTAATTGTCTATGCTACAGGGTCGTGGATCATGCAGTTCTTATTCGTTGTGTATTTTTTGCGTTCTTTATAACGAACATTTGGCTGACATGCCAATATTTATGCATTTTCCTGTTTGTTTCCAGTGATTGACATTATTTGATTGTTATGGATTTAAAAAAAAGGAATGTAATTGAGAAGTGTATATATTGTATATATGTTCAACATAAAACAAGTCTTTATGATATATTTTGTGAAAGCATGGCAGCATAATCTTGGAAAATAAGCAGCTCTCTGACGAAAACGTATGTCGTATTACAGATGAATTATGTGATGTGTTTGCTTCCTGGCAACTGAAATTTAGAATACGACTTGTTCATATGCACAAACTAACTCATGACTTTACAATTTTACTGCGATGATAGCATTGCAGGTTAACATGCACACCATTCAGTACTGGCAGTGTCATATTTAAATTATTTATTAAAAACTATCTTCACCGCACGTAGGGCTGAGTCCCGGTCAGGTGTTGCTTGCGTGATCTTCGGGGCCTTCCAAAAGATTTAATTTTTCTTCCGTCCCCTCTAGAATTTCTAACATTCTCTGTATGTATACGTTCTCAACCTCATTGACATCACCCTCATTTTGAAATGAATGTAATACTGCCTTGATAAAGTTTGCTTTCTCTCTTCTCAGCAATGTGACATCTATCGCCGCAGTGCCTGCCAATAAGTCGGCTCTCTAGTTTCCTCTGATCTCAGCATAGCCAGGGCAGTATATCCATTTAATACTCCGAACAATTGAGTCGTTCAATAAGCCCACCATTCTTTTCTTAGAATGAACTGTTCTATCAAGATTTGAGACTATGTGAGCATTACGGATTGTGTTGTTGTATCAGTTATGAACCAATTTAGTGCTGCAGTAACTTCATATATCTCCATTATCATGCTCGATATGCCAGTGTCATATGCTGTAGATTTCTCAACCAACTTCACGCCGTTTATGTAGGAAACAAAACCCCAACCGTTTTTATGTATGTTTCTGTTAACTGAGCCATCTGTGTATATAATTTTGTCTTATGGTTTCGAGAATAGCTGGGCAAGTTCATGCACTGTATCCTGGGTTCTGTCACGCTTTATCTATTTGTATTATTACTTTAGTCAGTGATTTCTTCTCAGTGTCTACATCCGCCCATTCACTGCCCTTTCCTATTTCTTCAAATTCACATACTGTTCACAATGAGTCTTCAGCATCTGCTATCCATGGTCTGTCATGCTTGATTCGTTTTCTCTTTGACTCATCTAGATATTGCTATAGTAGGTGGTGGTTGTACTCAATTTAAGGAATTAGCTAGCCTATGCTACCTGATGTCGCACTCTAATGCTGGTGAAATTAAGCAGGAATCTCATAGCAGAGCTGGTATACCTCAGTACTGCCTTCATTGTCTCGTTTTGAACTCTTTCAATCTGTCGACTTCTGTCTGTGACAGCTACTAGGACGAATCCATAATCTGTGACAGATATCACCATCACTTGTAGAAGCAGAAACGTTACCAATTGCTTCATGTCGAAAGTCGCCATAACCTTGATAACACTGATCCCTCTTTTAGCCTTCTGAATCATATTTGTTATGTGTTTGTTGAATGAAAGACCTCTGTCAAAGGTTATTCCAAGATATTTAAGGTACTGGTTTCTTTCAATGAATGATCTAATGCAACTGACAATGTAGATGGCAATATGTCGCTGAATAGATTATTATTTAAGGAGTACCAGACGACCTTTGCTTTCGAGGGAATTATCACAGCGTTGTATGTTCTACACCATATCGACAGTTGTACTGTCATCTGTACTCCCTGCAACTATCTATTCTCTCTATTCCACGCTGCTAAGTTCAATAGTGTGTGCTGTAATCCTTGCCTAACGAGAATGGCTTGGCCATGGTGTGTTGGGCTTACATGATTGACGTAACATACGAAGTCAATGAATTCGAGCATGTGTCTCCAGTATTAACATGATGTTGAAGTCATACAGGATTTGTTCCGAAATTGGGCCAGGCTGCTTAACACTATTGCTGTTCCAATATCAAATGTTCATGTTATTTTTGCGAATTTTGTCGGTTTTCCTTATGAATCTCTGTTGTTCCAACCGCGATGACGCGTTTTCTGACTTGTCTTCAGAGTCTAATGCTGCCGTAACAAACATCGACATCAGGACTCAACTCTGACCCTTGCGACGGGTTTCTTTGTTGTTCCGCCCACCCACTCTGTGCCTATCCACGAAGTGTAAGCGACGAAGTTCTAGCAATGTCTTTTTTAAAAATTATATGTCTGAATATAATGGGCAGCCTTTGACCTTAACGGGAATTCTCCTTTCGACAGCGAAAAGTTGTAGGTATGTGTGCTAGGCGTCAATTTCTTGATAACTCTTGCAATAAATATTATAAATCGTAAGTTATACCGACCTACATTAGACGAACTGAAACACAAATCATTTTCGCCCTTCCTTTCGAAGAAAACACTGCACAAGACAACCGCAATGTCCATCCATATAACATGCTGCTCCCCGACAAGTGCTGTATTCAGAATATTGTTGACATGAGCTTGCGATCCGCCATTTTGACTGCATTCAGACGGTGTCAAAGTTGTATTATTGACAAATATCTTCGGCTTTTGTTGATGATCGCCTTTGTTATTTTACATTTTGTTCAAGCACAAATTCGGACTGTATGAAC
This sequence comes from Meghimatium bilineatum, assembly GCA_034231615.1. Taxonomy (NCBI): domain Eukaryota; kingdom Metazoa; phylum Mollusca; class Gastropoda; order Stylommatophora; family Philomycidae; genus Meghimatium; species Meghimatium bilineatum. Next base: position 60,425,900 of record CM067320.1, read on the forward strand.
AACATGGTAACTGTTATCGAATGTTACGACTACGGGATCCTAAGAAAAAGACGAATTCATCAGAGTAACTGTGACCACACATGACGCCATTTTAAACAGGAAACCACATTTAAATAAAATATATACACCATTCTTTACTAATAGCTTTATATTTACATTCAATGTTTACACAATTCAGTACTAGCAGTATCATATGTAAATTCAATATGTACAAAATCTAATACGACCAATATTATTTTTATACTCATTATGTACACACTTCAGTGCTAACAATATCATATTTATATCCAATATGTACACTATTCACTGTTAGCAGTAACTTATATAAATTTAATTAATGTAAATTCATTGTAGAAATAATAAAATTGCATGTAACAATAACCACATACGTGGTACACTGATCTTGTGACGTCGCGACTTTAAAGGCTGCTTTCGCGAGTGGGTATGTCCCTTTGTTGCAGTGTGTACCTGTGAAGTCATCATAGTCCAAATTATATAATACGATTCCTCCATATCCCTGTGTCTTGGCGTAGCAAGTCTGTCATGATAAATGTTATTGTAAGAAACACACGTAAGGCATATTCAGTTCTATAATGAACTTTGATCTGCATGTAAAAATGGATGTATGCATAATTTCATATATTAACTCAGATGAAGTAACACACAATAAAACAACATACTAGTTGATTCAAAAATTAAATAGCACATTAGGGAAAAATTAAAAATTAAGTAGAGTCTATTCAAAAATTAAATAGCACATTAGGGAAGATGGAGACTGAAAATGTGTATTAGTTGACCATGAGAGTAATTATTATTTTCTCCATGAGGCACATTCCAATTTCAATGCATTAATTTTCTGTACCACTTTTACACTTTGAAATTATAGTAATTGAGAATTGATTATGAACATTGACCCCATCAGTGGTATAATAATGTACTGCATGTAAATCAATATTTTAAAGATCATCATTGTCTTCAACAGTCAGTTGTTCCAGATCTTTCATTTTCATACCAGCTTTTGTGATTTCTTTCTGAATTGTTTTTTGAGTGTGTTCTTTTGTGTCTTTTTTTTGGGGGGGGGGGGTCTTTCCCTTTTTCTCTTGATTCTTGATGACCTCGTAAAGACTTGACGTGGTATTCCGTCTTCATTCATTCTGAGTGCGTATGCCACAATCGCGCATAACACCAGTGTATCCGCTCTTTCATTTTCTCGAACACACACATGTCCCGGCACAAAAATAAATGTAATCACTTTCAGCCTCGCCTTTCTCAGGGCCTCATACTAAGCTTAACAGCATCATACCATTACCAGATTTTGATACATTTTATGCATCTGTTGTAAGATTTTCTACGAAATTATGATTGCTTTTTTGGCGCTAGCTTTCTCCTGTTTGGTTAGCACGTTGTATTGTTGTTCCTTAAGTTCGAAGTTTGATGATTTATTCACAGATAAATTGTAGATTTGTTTACTTTAGACTTTACTTTGTTCCAGTACTTTAGACCATGTGTTTTCACTGGTCTTGTTTTTATTTTCCTTCTTTGAGTATCCCACGATACTTATGGCTGTTTCTTTCACAGCATTTCTAAACAAAGCCAGTGATTTTCAATATAGTTTTTGTCGCAATTTTGATTATCTGTTGAACTTCTTAGTGGTGTAAGGCAGTTGTTTATTTTCCTTTTATATGAGCTTTTTAGGTTGGTAGATTGTAAATGTTGTGAGTCGATTTTTCTTTGTGCTTGTGGCTTTTGTTTACAATTTAGTTTGATTGTGATTGTAACTATGCAACGGTTGTGGTCTCTATTAACGCCAGTACCTCTGAAGGCTCTAACATCTTGTACTGAAGAAAGAAATTTCCATGTGATACAGAAATTATCAATTTGATTTTTCGTATGCTTGTCTGAAGAGTTCCATGTGACTTTGTGAATACCTTTGTAGGAAAAACAATTACTTGCTACTGCTAGGTTAGAAATCTCACATAACTCAATATCTCATCATTCGGTTTAAATCTAATATGTCGTGTTTTTCTAGGTATTTTTCAACTCCTATGTCACCGACTTTCTAGTTCAGGTCGCCCATAAAGATATCAATGTCGTGTGTATGTGATGTATTGATGATTTAAGTTTATGTGTTGTTTTGATGATTTAAGTTTATATGTTGATTTGATGATTTAAGCTTATGTATTGTATTGATTATTTAAATTTATGTGTTGTATTGATGATTTAAGCTTATGTGTTGTATTGATGATTTAAGCTTATGTGTTGTATTGATGATTTAAATGTATGTGTTGTATTGATGATTTAAGCTTATGTGTTGTATTGATGATTAAAGCAAAATGTCTTGTCAACATTTACTAAGTTACTTTCTTAGGATGTCTAATTGTATTTCTTACTCACTTTTACAAAGTATATTTTAAACATCACAAAGGGTAGCTCATTTTAATATTATCCTTCCTCAATTCTCTTTTACATATCTGACTCTCGGCTCGTCTTCCAGTATGTCAAAGAATTGAAGCGATTCAACACTGATAATATGCAAACCACAAAAGCCATACAAGACTAGAAGACGACTCACTTCTATTAAGCAGCAGCATCTATAATTACTTTCATGTATATACTATTAAAAAACATATGCAACATTATTGCAGCGCTAATGGACACTAAATATTACACGTGTACCAACCTTTTTTTATGTTTACATAATTAATGTTTCAACTTTGGAATGAAGAACCTATCATAATTTAAGATTGGAATTATGTTCATAAAATTTGGTTTGGACTTTTATTCTATGCGACATAGCCTTCTGTTTCAGTAATGTGTATTGCGTCCTCTATAGCATATATCAGAGAATGATATCTTAGTGACATGGATCCGATTAACGGTTGATACTGTTGTTTTTGGATGGCTGTCCACTCTTCCTACAGTGTACGTGACAACTGATAAAGATTAGCTGGAGCCACGTCTCGCTGGCGGAGTCATCTGTCGAATGCATCCAAAAGTGTTTTTTGAGGTTCATGTTTGAGGACCACTGAAATCTCAACCAGAACATACCCCATGGGAAAAACGGACATGCCTACCAGTGACCATCCAAACAATAGTAGCAGGTGTGCATGGGGATTTCTCTAAGACGATAACATCAATATAACGGCAAGTCATCCACTAAGGTTTTCTGTTGCATGGGTGGTATGTCTAGTGAGCCATTGGCGAGAACCATAGACGCATCCACATGCGTATCAAGTACAGAAGAACGCGTGTGCAATAGTTGCTATGGGAGTTGGTGCGGTTGAACGGACTGGTTCAGTTCCCGTTAGTCTCAAGAATGTATAGATTATGTAGCATAATGGAAATAATTGGATTCCTACAATATCTATTTAAATGACGTAGGTTATGCAATCCTATGTTCACTTCGAAGGAGAAACATCTAGCTGTTTTGAAGTCCAAAATAGGAGTCAAACAGGGATGCATTATCTCATCACATCTGATGAACATATACGCGGGGGAAAAACAAGAGAAATATGCAAGAAGTCTCACATCTAATCATATCAACAATTTAAACATATTGATATTGCAGGAAATGAGATTCAAGAAATTAGATATTCATATGACACTATCATAACACAAAAAAACTAGGCAGGATTCGAAGGCGAGTATCTGACATAAATACCATAACGAGGTAAAACATGTTTTCCTAAATACAAAAAAGACACACTTCATGCACATAAACAGAAATAAACACACATACAATATTGACAAATAACCCCACTAAAACGGGCTATTTGATACTTGCCAACATGTTCAACAACAGAACATATAATACAGTATAGCCGTGCAAGATCACCCTTTGCATCCCGAAATTCTTAAGGTCATAAGTAGGAATATCGCGAATGGAACGAGAAGTCGATATCATGCAGAGCGTGTGTATGTTAAAAGATGTAGCTGCAGGTGCGGAATGGTTACGCCCGACCATGAAGTGCACAACTTCAATCAGAATTATAATAATACGTGATAACTCAAGCAAAGGAATGGGGGCAAGTGCCGGTAGAGGCTGAGATACAGGCGTTATCAATGAGAACTCCAGTGGAAGGGGATGTGATTATATACATATATAGATCGGTAGTTAGACATGTTTGCAATGCTTGGGCCTTCACAACTCAGTGTGTAGTGAAAAGTGTTATAGAAAAGAATGGAGCTTTTGCTGTGACTACGAGTAGTATAACCATGGGGAACATGGCGTTGACTATGGCATTAGAATGGGCCAGTTTCCAGAGGGCTGCAAAGATCTGTATCCTCAGTTAATCAATGCATATAATTATGAAAGTACAAAAGGATCTCGTTCGTCAACAATCAACTGAGATATTGAGAGGATCGAGATTGGAGGTGGTGTCATTTATTTTCCTATCTGGGCATGTTGGCATTCGGCGTAACGAGATAACTGATTTGGTGGCGTCAGGTGCTGTTGTTACACCCATGTAGGATCAATGGATCGAACAGATGTGTTGAATACCCTACGGCAGACAGCACGTGAAAGTGAACTAGACGTAGATGATGATTCTTTTTCAATGGCTAGAATTAAGGAATAGCTTTTGAAATGTGGAGTCGCCAGAGATGAGCAGCTTGTGGGGCGCAGAAGAATGATGGTCACTCAACATAGAACTGGGGCAGTCAGCAGAGGTGTATTAGCGGATACAGTCAGTGAGGGATTGGAGCTCCTTTGGATTTTCCCGAATGCAGTTATGATGATCCGACGATTAACTAACTAACACATGCCATAAATCTTCAGGTCAATCATTATTCAGGTGATTGTTAAGCTGTACATGTTGTGTGCGCAGTCGGAAGATGATACTCTAGTATTCCCCTCCCAGGAGGTTGAGTAGTCTTTAGGATTTGGGCTGGTTATATATTTATATATTTCCTTCCCGTGTTGCCAATGAATTTCTTTTTCATACAATTTTCTTTTTCACAGTTTTCGATATCAATGTAACTGTGTGCATGTTGTTTATGTATTGCGCTGTTCATGTGCTTCATTCTATGCTAGTCTGTCAGCTCGTTGGCATGGTGATATATTTCAACTAGATCAAACTTACAATGTCCATCACATTATAATGCCGAAGTCTGTAAAAATCATAATATTTTGGATTTTTATAGGAAAGTCATCAAATATGAGCTTTATGTGGTACAAGGCAACTTCTAGCGCTGTTATTTAGGCTTTATAGAACGAACATATATCCCAACATACATCAGTCAACTTATCAGATGTTTCGTCTGGATAGTTTATATAGACACCAGAACCTGCTCTGATGTTACGTCAGCGAAAGTAGTAAGGCAATTCTTTTAACTCTTTATCGCCATAAAATGTTTCCTATCCTGCTGTAATGCATTTAGAAATATCTATAAAGAAAGGAATGCATTATCGTCTTTTTTTTGCAGAAAAGTTATGTTTAATTGACCATATTAACGGTTTTTTTTTTAATTGAAGAGTTAATGTACCAAGAAATAATTTACAATCAACAAAGAGGGTGACTTAGAATCATGCTCCTTTCTCGTGTTACGCGATTTGTGCAGTAAGTCTTCAAGCGTGATACATAGATATCAGCATAAAATTATACACAAGTTGTATTGAATAAATATAGTATAATACATTGATAGTTCGTAAATTAGGATGCTAAAGTAACTACTGAACTGGTTGCAGTATGTATACCTGTCCAGCTATTTTACTTGTAAAGTACATATCTTGATAACTTACTCTTTCCCTGATACTGATTTCATCTTCATATGAAACCCACGTGAAATTCTTGACAGCGTAATTGTTAATGTATGGTGCAACTCTGCGAGTGGTAGCTCCCGACTTGATGAAATCACAAACCTATTTTGCATTTATAAACAAAGTATATATTTAAAATTATGAAATAGTATCTATAAAATTAGTTTTATAACAATTTAAATATCAAACCCGGTAAATATAACTATTAAATGTATCGGGAATTTCAATGACACGTGAAAGAAATATCATTGTAATAAACCAATTGTTATTTTCAGAGTAATGGCGTGACAACTGTGTAAAAATCTAAAACTATATCTGTAGATGTTAACATTTTTGGTTTTCGCTATATGCTCATAGGAAACTTCATACAGTCGGATCATATTTTGCCACTTCATAGATTGACCTATTCCCTAGCCAGTAGCGCTTTTTGAAAATCCTATTGCTTCATCACTAAAGATCAGAGCAAAACCGTTTGATCTAGCCATTATACAAACATATGTACCAACTACAGATTACACTGACGAAGAAATAGAACAGTACTACGAAGATGTACAGCAGCAATTCACACCAGTAAAATCAACATTCATTTTAATAGTCATGGGAGACATGATAGTAAAAATAAGGAAAGGAAGACATAAGAACATTGTAGGTCAATTCGGACTAGGGACAAGAAATAATAGAGGAGAAAGATTTATACAGTTCTGTGAAGAGAACAACATGATCATATGTAATACATTCTTTGAACATGAAAATAGAAGACCATATACATGGAAAAGTCCTGGAGACAGAAAGAGGAACCAAATAGATTATATTATGATCAACAATAGATTCAGAAATAGTGTCATAAACACCAAAACATACCCAGGGGCAGATAACAACTCTGATCATAATCTAGTGCTGTGCAAAATACATGTCAAACTTAAAAAGATAGTACATCGAATAGTTCAAGAATCACAGATATTTACCACCGAAGTCGGGTGTGTCGGGCCATTGGCGCAAATAAAACGGCGACACATCGCATTTCCATTATCTGAACTACATCCTGCTAGAAATCTAGTAGAACCATTCCTGCAACAAGAGAAATCCATCGGGAGTTTTAGAATGAACGCTGAAGAAGAAGAACCACAGATAGACGTAACAGCACTAAAACAACCAGACATACAACAAAAATACCTTATAGATGTAAGGAACAGATATGAACATCTAATGATAGAGTGCATGGAACAATACAGAAGGGAAAATCCATAAGACAAAATAGACAATAAATGAGACAGCATAAGAAAAAGTATTCAAACATAAAATGAACATTTACCAATAAGAAAAACCAAGAACAAACAAACATGGATGACAGATGAAATATTAGAGACAATGTCAGAAAGAAACAAAGATAAAAAATACCCCACTATACTCAATTATAGACAAGGAGATACGTAACATGTGCAGAACAGCGAAAAAACAATGGCTAGAAACAAAATGCAGTGAAATAGAGATCCCCCTACAACAGAAGACTAAATTAATGCACCAAGGAGATAAGGCTGATCACAAATAAGAAAAATCCTATACATGCTTGAAGAATGATTGGCTGCATTAAAGATACAAATGGAAAAATAATATTTGATAAAACAGAAGTACTTACAAGATGGGCAGATTAGGTGACAGAACTGTTTTACGACCAACGGAATAAAAAACCAACAATTCACAACAATGATGGACCAGCAATACTCAAATCAGAAGTAGAACATGCAATAAATTCAATAAAATGTGGAAAGGCTGCAGGTTCTGACAACATAACAACAGACATAATAAAAACTCTAAATGAGTTTAGTGTAGATACGCAATGACATATACGAAACAGGCCATACACCTAAAGACCTAAAATCATAAGTATTCATACCACTACCTAAGAAGCCCAGGTCTGTAGACTGTACAGAATATAGACCAATAAGTCTAATGAGCCATCTAACTAAAATACTACTCAAGATAATACATGCAAGAATTAAGAACAAGATAGACGCAGAGGTCGGCAAAGAACAATTCGGTTTTAGGAAAAACAAAGGAACCAGAGAAGCTATACTGAGTATCCGACTTATGATAGACAAATATATAGAAGTCGAAAGTATCTATATTTGCTTCATAGACAACAGTAGTATATAAGGCGCATTACGAGAAGCTTTTTCCTACCGCAAAGATTATATAGGGATTAATCTGGCGCAAAGACATAATAAGGATTAATTCTGAGGAAGGCGGTGGTTGGTGGAGCTTATTTTAGGGTTTTCTTGAATTTTTATTTAAATTTGAGAAGTCATTTTTTTTTATTTTGATCTAGATTTTAAGGTTAATTATCTAGTATTTTCTTCTTGTTATATAAATAAATTGTCAAAAGGGTAAGGGCGAGTCGTCTCTACATACACAAATGATTCTCAAAAACCGTCTACCTCTTCTGTAATGTAGGTGTTGGTAGAATACACATGTCGGTTATTGCCAGGTCGGGTGTTACATGTGATAAGTCTCCTTGGTATTATAGATAAAAGGGGAATACATAATGATCACATATATACAAGCAACCATAGAGAAAACATGAAGCTTTTTGAGTTGTGTTGAATTGGTTTTTTATTCAGGTTTTCCATTGTTTTAAATGAACATACATATATAATTAGCATGAAAATTGGATTTATGTATACTTTATTTGTAACATATATTCATATAGGCATAACACTCGTTAGTAGTCACATAGTTCAAGGAAAGACCCGTTGTTTACATATATACATACAAAGCTTAGATAAAACATGAAGATTTGAATAGTTTATTTCATGTTATGACAGGGTCGTCCACCTAAGTTAACATAAAAACGCTTTGATGATAGGCATAAAGTTCATATAATTTATACATATATACAGACAAACATAGTACCCTTTTAGGCCTCTATTCGGCGTTTACACAAATATACAAAAAAAGTTAATATGCAAATTGTGCTTATGCAGGTTTTATTAGTAGCATACATTCATATATACATGAAATAACACCAGTTGGTAGGCACATAACTTAGGGAAATACATTATGCTTACACATATACCTTAAAAACATAGATAAAATATGAAGAGTTTGAGTGGTGTAATTCATATGTTCGTCTTGGGATGGAGTCCCATAACATGAAAATATGTTTTATTAATAATAGAGTGGTGGTTTAAATAGATAAAAAGGGTTTACAGAGGTTGGCCAGGCCTCATATAATGCTATATATATTATTATATACATGAAATAAGGATTAATAACTGTCGTAGAATTAGATTTTGTGTCAGATATTCAGGGGAATAGTCGAGATGTCATCGGTCTGTACCTGTTGCTTTATGTAGAAATAGGACAGTGCGGCTCTATCTTGTTCGTATGTGTAAACGGCTGACTTGTGAACTTTGAAACCTACATTCTTACAGCCGTGTGCCTTTTGTGTGCTTAAAACAGCTAAAAATATGTTTCTGTCAAATGTGTTATGTTGATGACTCAACCCTTTAGTCGATATCTTATTATAGTCACCAAAGCAAAAATACGTTTACTACAAAGAGCTATAATACCCTTTCCTGAATATTCGAGTTTGAATAAACCTGGACATCTTTTATCAAAGACTCTAACTTCGAGGCAGTGTGGACACTCTTTCGGAGGACTGAGGGGCCTTTCTGTATGCAAACAAGCTACAGGTTGATACTCAAGCACTTGATAAATTTCGGTTACCACCAACCCATGATTAAGATACCATTTTAACAATGGTGTAGCTAGTAGAATTTTTTTTTTACCGAAATAGCTACCGATCAATGTACGTCTAGGCGTCGTTAATAGATTATGCCCTTCTGTATATCTCTGCATTAGAGGACCAATGTCTGCTCTAGTAACATCTATATTTTTGAATATAGGTGTCATTTCAGCAAAGTGAGCCTTCAGGGGTTCTGGTCCGTGGATATCGCACTCGACTAATCCAAATAAGGTCTCGTCAGTGACAGAAACCAGAATCTGTTGAACCGATAACGGGTATTTTTCAATAAAATAGTCCCCCGAGCGGAAGGTTCCGAAGTGGTGAACACCGAACAAGTCTAGACAAGTTCTAATACCATTGAGGAAGATAACTTGAGACAACACAGTGGAACTAATTCTGTGCTAACGCGAATAGATAACAACATAGCCCAAAAATAATCAGCAAGGGTAACAAACAACACGAAAACGATAGAAAATAAACAAAATTAACTATAAAACTAAGATTAAAATATAGAATTTTAATGGAACCAGGTTAAAAGGGTTTATCTAGTTGTGAATAGTATTAGCATGTGAGGAAACACATCTAAAACACTTCAAATGTTTATATGAGAACCAGGTTTGTAGACAGAGAGAGATTGCTACTCATCACGACAATTTGGTTTATAGCAAGACATGACAGCACGTAATAAACACAGAATCTAGGTACTTGTAACAGCAAAATAGAAGATGTAGAGAACTTTCGTTGTAGGCGGAGAGGGCCCCTCAGCACATAGGACAATTCACTTATTTAACAAGACATCACAACCGAAAATAAACACAGAATTTAGGCGCATGTAGCAATATAAGAAAAGATATATAGAGATTTTGAGAAAAATTATTGTTGGCGGCTTTCATGACAACAAACTTATATAACAGAACGCAAAGAACGGAGACACCAGATGGTACTACATTAAACAAACACAAAACAATCAAAAATAGGACAATGGTAGACACGTCACTCTTAACCACAACCTATGGTTAAAAGGTAACATACACCAGTATAAATAAATTATATCTGTAATTAACATTACAGACATTAAATAAACATCTTTTATTTCACTAGTAGTAGCCAACAGCAAAGTTATAAATCCGGTTCAACTCATTTAGTAGGACATAATAAGATCGCTATTTTGTATTAAATTAAGAAGACCATCGAATTATATTATAGTAGATCTTGTAGAGAAATATACCCTGTATACAAAACACGCATTTACATCAGTAAATAAATATAAATGAAATTGATTTATGTCATATGCCCGTGATGTTGGTGAAAAATGTTATTATTTCCCTTTACTAACACTACTTATATTTTTTGTGCAAGGGGATATAATCACATTTTTATGATAAACTTCATATTTATCTTTTTTCGCCTCTAGGCAACTAGCCTTTAAAAACATTTGTTATGGTCACAGATACTGAGTAGTCGTTTTTTAGACTTACAAGACAAAACTTCCTCTTTTTATGTAGAAACAGGGTTCATTTTACATAGTTGCATATGTCAAACTGTATATTTTTCACTTTATAAAACGAAGCACGCCGCTATTAAAACGATTCCGTATGATAAACTTCATATTTATCTCTTTTCGCAACTAGGCAAAGGCATTTAAAAACATTTGTTATAGTCACAGATATGGATTCGTGGTTTTCTAGACCTACAAGACAAAACTTCCTATTTTATGTAACAACAGGGTTCATATTACATAGTTGGATATGATAAAGTGTATATGTTTCACGTTTTAAAAACTAAGCAAGCCGCTTTCAAAACTGTTCCATGTGATAAACTTCATAATTAGCACAATTCACAACTAGGTAACCCAATTTTAACAAATTTTGTTATGGTCACAGATATTGGGTGGTGGTTTTCTAAACACACAAGACAAATGTTCCCTGTTTTATGTAATAAAAGTGTTCATATTATATATTTGTATATGAGAAACTGTATATTTTTCACGTTTTAAAACTAAGCAAACCGATTTTAAAACGGTTGAAAATGATAAAATTCCTATTTAGCTCTTTTGAGAAATTGGTAAAATGCCTTCAACACATTTTGTTATGGTTACAGACATTGGAGGGTGGTTTTCTAGACTTATACGCCAAATCTTCTTATTTTTATGTAACAACAGGGTTCATATTACACATTTGTATGTGACACACTGTATATTTTTCACGTTTTAAAACGAAGCAGGCCGCTTTTAAAATGGTTCCAGGTGACACACTTCATATTTAGCTCTATTCACAACTAGGCAACACACCTTGCACACATTTTGTTATAATCACAGACAGTGTATGGTGGTTTTCTAGACTTACAAGACACATGTTCCTATTTGTATGTTAACAACAGTAGTCAAATTACATATTTGCATATGACAAACTGTATATTTTTCACTTTTTATAACGAAGCACGCCGCTATTAAAACGATTCCGTATGATAAACTTCATATTTATCTCTTTTCGCAACTAGGCAAAGGTCTTTAAAAACATTTGTTATGGTCACAGATATGGATTCGTGGTTTTCTAGACCTACAAGACAAAACTTCCTATTTTTATGTAACAACGGGGTTCATATTACATAGTTACATATGACAAATTGTATATTTTTCACGTTTTAAAAACTAAGCAAGCCGCTTTAAAAACTGTTCCATGTGATAAACTTCATAATTAGCACAATTCACAACTAGGTAACCCAACTTTAACACAGTTTGTTATGGTCACAGATATTGGGTGGTGGTTTTCTAAACACACAAGACAAATGTTCATTGTTTTATGTAATAAAAGTGTTCATATTATATAGTTGCATATGAGAAAATGTATATTTTTTCACGTTTAAAACTAAACAAGTCGATTTTAAAACGGTTGAAAATGATAAACTTCCTACTTAGCTCTTTTGAGAAATTGGTAAACTGCCTTTAATACATTTTGTTATGGTTACAGACACTGGAGGGTGGTTTTCTAGACTTATACGCCAAATCTTCTTATTTTTATGTAACAACAGGGTTCATATTACACATTTGCATGTGACACACTGTATATTTTTCACGCTTTAAAAATAAGCAGGCCGCTTTTAAAATGGTTCCATGTGACACACTTCATATTTAGCTCTATTCACAACTAGGCAACACACCTTTCACACATTTTGTTATAATCACAGACATTGTATGGTGGTTTTCTAGACTTACAAGACACATTTTCCTATTTGTATGTTAACAACAGTATTCAAATTACATATTTGCATATGACAAACTGTATATTTTTCACTTTTTATAACGAAGCACCCCGCTATTAAAACGATTCCGTATGATAAACTTCATATTTATCTCTTTTCGCAACTAGGCAAAGGTCTTTAAAAACATTTGTTATGGTCACAGATATGGATTCGTGGTTTTCTAGACCTACAAGACAATACTTCCTATTTTTATGTAACAACAGGGTTCATATTACATAGTTACATATGACAAATTGTATATTTTTCACGTTTTAAAAACTAAGCAAACCGCTTTAAAAACTGTTCCATGTGATAAACTTCATAATTAGCACAATTCACAACTAGGTAACCCAACTTTAACACAGTTTGTTATGGTCACAGATATTGGGCGGTGGTTTTCTAAACACACAAGACAAAGGTTCATTGTTTTATGTAATAAAAGTGTTCATATTATATATTTGCATATGAGAAAATGTATATTTTTTTCACGTTTTAAAACTAAACAAGTCGATTTTAAAACGGTTGAAAATGATAAACTTCCTACTTAGCTCTTTTGAGAAAATGGTAAACTGCCTTTAATACATTTTGTTATGGTTACAGACATTGGATGGTGGGTTTCTAGACATATAAGCCAAATCTTCTTATTTTTATGTAACAACAGGGTTCATATTACACATTTGCATGTGACACACTGTATATTTTTCACGTTTAAAAACGAAGCAGGTCGCTTTTAAAACTGCTCCAGGTGACACACTTCATATTTAGCTCTATTCACAACTAGGCAACACGCCTGTCAAACAGTTTGTTATAGTCACGGACATTGTATGGTGGTTTTCTAGACTTATAAGCCAAATCTTCTTATTTTATGTAACAACAGGGTTCATATTACACATTTGCAAATGACACACTGTATATTTTTCACGTTTTAAAACGAAGCAGGCCGCTTTTAAAACGGCTCCATGTGACACACTTCATATTTAGCTCTATTCACAACTAGGCAACACGCCTTTCACACAGTTTGTTATAGTTACAGACATTGTATGGTGGTTTTCTAGACTTACAAGACACATGTTCCTATTTGTATGTTAACAACAGTATTCAAATTACATATTTGCATATGACAAACTGTATATTTTTCAATTTTTATAACGAAGCACGCCGCTATTAAAACGATTCCTTATGATAAACTTCATATTTCTCTCTTTTCGCCCTAGGCAAACCTCCTTTAAAACATTTTGTTCTGGTCACATATATTGAGTGGTGGTTTTCTAGACTTAAAGACAAAGGCTCCAATTTTATGTAACAACAGGATTCATATTACATATTTGCATGTGACTCACTGTATATTTTTCACGTTTTAAAACTAAGCAGGCCGATTTTAAAAATGTTTCATGTGATAAACTTCATAATTAGCACAATTCACAACTAGGTAACCCAACTTTAAGACATTTTGTTATGGTCACAGATATTGGGTGGTGGTTTTCTAAACAAACAAGACAAAGGTTCCTTGTTTTATGTAATAAAAGTGTTTCTATTATATATTTGCATATGAGAAACTGTATATTTTTTCACGTTTTAAAACTAAGCAAGCCGATTTTAAAACGGTTGAAAATGATAAACTGCATATTTAGCTCTTTTGAGAAATTGGTAAACTGCCTTTAACACAGTTTGTTATGGTTACAGACAGTGGATGGTGGTTTTCTAGACTTATAAGCCAAATCTTCTTATTTTTATGTAACAACACGGTTCATATTACACATTTGCATATGACATACTGTATATTATTCACGTTTTAAAATGAAGCAGGCCGCTTTTAAAACGGTTCCATGTGACACACTTCATATTTAGCTCTATTCACATCTAGGCAACACGCCTTTCAAACATTTGTTATAGTCACATACATTGTATGGTGGTTTTCTAGACTTACAAGACACATGTTCCTATCTGTATGTTAACAACAGTATTCAAATTACATATTTGCATATGACAAACTGTATATTTTTCACTTTTTAATAGCATGTGCTATTAAAAAGTGAAAACTATACAGTTTGTCATATGCAAATATGTAATTTGAATACTGTTGTTAACATACAGATAGGAACATGTGTCTTGTAAGTCTAGAAAACCACCATACAATGTATGTGACTATAACAAATGTTTGAAAGGCGTGTTGCCTAGATGTGAATAGAGCTAAATATGAAGTGTGTCACATGGAACCGTTTTAAAAGCGGCCTGCTTCATTTTAAAACGTGAATAATATACAGTATGTCATATGCAAATGTGTAATATGAACCGTGTTGTTACATAAAAATAAGAAGATTTGGCTTATAAGTCTAGAAAACCACCATCCACTGTCTGTAACCATAACAAACTGTGTTAAAGGCAGTTTACCAATTTCTCAAAAGAGCTAAATATGCAGTTTATCATTTTCAACCGTTTTAAAATCGGCTTGCTTAGTTTTAAAACGTGAAAAAATATACAGTTTCTCATATGCAAATATATAATAGAAACACTTTTATTACATAACACAAGGAACCTTTGTCTTGTTTGTTTAGAAAACCACCACCCAATATATGTGACCATAACAAAATGTCTTAAAGTTGGGTTACCTAGTTGTGAATTGTGCTAATTATGAAGTTTATCACATGAAACATTTTTAAAATCGGCCTGCTTAGTTTTAAAACGTGAAAAATATACAGTGAGTCACATGCAAATATGTAATATGAATCCTGTTGTTACATAAAATTGGAGCCTTTGTCTTTAAGTCTAGAAAACCACCACTCAATATATGTGACCAGAACAAAATGTTTTAAAGGAGGTTTGCCTAGGGCGAAAAGAGAGAAATATGAAGTTTATCATAAGGAATCGTTTTAATAGCGGCGTGCTTCGTTATAAAAATTGAAAAATATACAGTTTGTCATATGCAAATATGTAATTTGAATACTGTTGTTAACATACAAATAGGAACATGTGTCTTGTAAGTCTAGAAAACCACCATACAATGTCTGTAACTATAACAAACTGTGTGAAAGGCGTGTTGCCTAGTTGTGAATAGAGCTAAATATGAAGTGTGTCACATGGAGCCGTTTTAAAAGCGGCCTGCTTCGTTTTAAAACGTGAAAAATATACAGTGTGTCATTTGCAAATGTGTAATATGAACCCTGTTGTTACATAAAATAAGAAGATTTGGCTTATAAGTCTAGAAAACCACCATACAATGTCCGTGACTATAACAAACTGTTTGACAGGCGTGTTGCCTAGTTGTGAATAGAGCTAAATATGAAGTGTGTCACCTGGAGCAGTTTTAAAAGCGACCTGCTTCGTTTTTAAACGTGAAAAATATACAGTGTGTCACATGCAAATGTGTAATATGAACCCTGTTGTTACATAAAAATAAGAAGATTTGGCTTATATGTCTAGAAAACCACCATCCAATGTCTGTAACCATAACAAAATGTATTAAAGGCAGTTTACCATTTTCTCAAAAGAGCTAAGTAGGAAGTTTATCATTTTCAACCGTTTTAAAATCGACTTGTTTAGTTTTAAAACGTGAAAAAAATATACATTTTCTCATATGCAAATATATAATATGAACACTTTTATTACATAAAACAATGAACCTTTGTCTTGTGTGTTTAGAAAACCACCGCCCAATATCTGTGACCATAACAAACTGTGTTAAAGTTGGGTTACCTAGTTGTGAATTGTGCTAATTATGAAGTTTATCACATGGAACAGTTTTTAAAGCGGTTTGCTTAGTTTTTAAAACGTGAAAAATATACAATTTGTCATATGTAACTATGTAATATGAACCCTGTTGTTACATAAAAATAGGAAGTATTGTCTTGTAGGTCTAGAAAACCACGAATCCATATCTGTGACCATAACAAATGTTTTTAAAGACCTTTGCCTAGTTGCGAAAAGAGATAAATATGAAGTTTATCATACGGAATCGTTTTAATAGCGGGGTGCTTCGTTATAAAAAGTGAAAAATATACAGTTTGTCATATGCAAATATGTAATTTGAATACTGTTGTTAACATACAAATAGGAAAATGTGTCTTGTAAGTCTAGAAAACCACCATACAATGTCTGTGATTATAACAAAATGTGTGAAAGGTGTGTTGCCTAGTTGTGAATAGAGCTAAATATGAAGTGTGTCACATGGAACCATTTTAAAAGCGGCCTGCTTATTTTTAAAGCGTGAAAAATATACAGTGTGTCACATGCAAATGTGTAATATGAACCCTGTTGTTACATAAAAATAAGAAGATTTGGCGTATAAGTCTAGAAAACCACCCTCCAGTGTCTGTAACCATAACAAAATGTATTAAAGGCAGTTTACCAATTTTTCAAAAGAGCTAAGTAGGAAGTTTATCATTTTCAACCGTTTTAAAATCGACTTGTTTAGTTTTAAACGTGAAAAAATATACATTTTCTCATATGCAACTATATAATATGAACACTTTTATTACATAAAACAATGAACATTTGTCTTGTGTGTTTAGAAAACCACCACCCAATATCTGTGACCATAACAAACTGTGTTAAAGTTGGGTTACCTAGTTGTGAATTGTGCTAATTATGAAGTTTATCACATGGAACAGTTTTTAAAGCGGCTTGCTTAGTTTTTAAAACGTGAAAAATATACAATTTGTCATATGTAACTATGTAATATGAACCCCGTTGTTACATAAAAATAGGAAGTTTTGTCTTGTAGGTCTAGAAAACCACGAATCCATATCTGTGACCATAACAAATGTTTTTAAAGACCTTTGCCTAGTTGCGAAAAGAGATAAATATGAAGTTTATCATACGGAATCGTTTTAATAGCGGCGTGCTTCGTTATAAAAAGTGAAAAATATACAGTTTGTCATATGCAAATATGTAATTTGACTACTGTTGTTAACATACAAATAGGAACATGTGTCTTGTAAGTCTAGAAAACCACCATACACTGTCTGTGATTATAACAAAATGTGTGCAAGGTGTGTTGCCTAGTTGTGAATAGAGCTAAATATGAAGTGTGTCACCTGGAACCATTTTAAAAGCGGCCTGCTTCGTTTTAAAACGTGAAAAATATACAGTGTGTCACATACAAATGTGTAATATGAACCCTGTTGTTACATAAAAATAAGAAGATTTGGCGTATAAGTCTAGAAAACCACCCTCCAATGTCTGTAACCATAACAAAATGTGTTGAAGGCATTTTACCAATTTCTCAAAAGAGCTAAATAGGAATTTTATCATTTTCAACCGTTTTAAAATCGGTTTGCTTAGTTTTAAAACGTGAAAAATATACAGTTTCTCATATACAAATATATAATATGAACACTTTTATTACATAAAACAGGGAACATTTGTCTTGTGTGTTTAGAAAACCACCACCCAATATCTGTGACCATAACAAAATTTGTTAAAATTGGGTTACCTAGTTGTGAATTGTGCTAATTATGAAGTTTATCACATGGAACAGTTTTGAAAGCGGCTTGCTTAGTTTTTAAAACGTGAAACATATACACTTTATCATATCCAACTATGTAATATGAACCCTGTTGTTACATAAAATAGGAAGTTTTGTCTTGTAGGTCTAGAAAACCACGAATCCATATCTGTGACTATAACAAATGTTTTTAAATGCCTTTGCCTAGTTGCGAAAAGAGATAAATATGAAGTTTATCATACGGAATCGTTTTAATAGCGGCGTGCTTCGTTTTATAAAGTGAAAAATATACAGTTTGACATATGCAACTATGTAAAATGAACCCTGTTTCTACATAAAAAGAGGAAGTTTTGTCTTGTAAGTCTAAAAAACGACTACTCAGTATCTGTGACCATAACAAATGTTTTTAAAGGCTAGTTGCCTAGAGGCGAAAAAAGATAAATATGAAGTTTATCATAAAAATGTGATTATATCCCCTTGCACAAAAAATATAAGTAGTGTTAGTAAAGGGAAATAATAACATTTTTCACCAACATCACGGGCATATGACATAAATCAATTTCATTTATATTTATTTACTGATGTAAATGCGTGTTTTGTATACAGGGTATATTTCTCTACAAGATCTACTATAATATAATTCGATGGTCTTCTTAATTTAATACAAAATAGCGATCTTATTATGTCCTACTAAATGAGTTGAACCGGATTTATAACTTTGCTGTTGGCTACTACTAGTGAAATAAAAGATGTTTATTTAATGTCTGTAATGTTAATTACAGATATAATTTATTTATACTGGTGTATGTTACCTTTTAACCATAGGTTGTGGTTAAGAGTGACGTGTCTACCATTGTCCTATTTTTGATTGTTTTGTGTTTGTTTAATGTAGTACCATCTGGTGTCTCCGTTCTTTGCGTTCTGTTATATAAGTTTGTTGTCATGAAAGCCGCCAACAATAATTTTTCTCAAAATCTCTATATATCTTTTCTTATATTGCTACATGCGCCTAAATTCTGTGTTTATTTTCGGTTGTGATGTCTTGTTAAATAAGTGAATTGTCCTATGTGCTGAGGGGCCCTCTCCGCCTACAACGAAAGTTCTCTACATCTTCTATTTTGCTGTTACAAGTACCTAGATTCTGTGTTTATTACGTGCTGTCATGTCTTGCTATAAACCAAATTGTCGTGATGAGTAGCAATCTCTCTCTGTCTACAAACCTGGTTCTCATATAAACATTTGAAGTGTTTTAGATGTGTTTCCTCACATGCTAATACTATTCACAACTAGATAAACCCTTTTAACCTGGTTCCATTAAAATTCTATATTTTAATCTTAGTTTTATAGTTAATTTTGTTTATTTTCTATCGTTTTCGTGTTGTTTGTTACCCTTGCTGATTATTTTTGGGCTATGTTGTTATCTATTCGCGTTAGCACAGAATTAGTTCCACTGTGTTGTCTCAAGTTATCTTCCTCAATGGTATTAGAACTTGTCTAGACTTGTTCGGTGTTCACCACTTCGGAACCTTCCGCTCGGGGGACTATTTTATTGAAAAATACCCGTTATCGGTTCAACAGATTCTGGTTTCTGTCACTGACGAGACCTTATTTGGATTAGTCGAGTGCGATATCCACGGACCAGAACCCCTGAAGGCTCACTTTGCTGAAATGACACCTATATTCAAAAATATAGATGTTACTAGAGCAGACATTGGTCCTCTAATGCAGAGATATACAGAAGGGCATAATCTATTAACGACGCCTAGACGTACATTGATCGGTAGCTATTTCGGTAAAAAAAAAATTCTACTAGCTACACCATTGTTAAAATGGTATCTTAATCATGGGTTGGTGGTAACCGAAATTTATCAAGTGCTTGAGTATCAACCTGTAGCTTGTTTGCATACAGAAAGGCCCCTCAGTCCTCCGAAAGAGTGTCCACACTGCCTCGAAGTTAGAGTCTTTGATAAAAGATGTCCAGGTTTATTCAAACTCGAATATTCAGGAAAGGGTATTATAGCTCTTTGTAGTAAACGTATTTTTGCTTTGGTGACTATAATAAGATATCGACTAAAGGGTTGAGTCATCAACATAACACATTTGACAGAAACATATTTTTAGCTGTTTTAAGCACACAAAAGGCACACGGCTGTAAGAATGTAGGTTTCAAAGTTCACAAGTCAGCCGTTTACACATACGAACAAGATAGAGCCGCACTGTCCTATTTCTACATAAAGCAACAGGTACAGACCGATGACATCTCGACTATTCCCCTGAATATCTGACACAAAATCTAATTCTACGACAGTTATTAATCCTTATTTCATGTATATAATAATATATATAGCATTATATGAGGCCTGGCCAACCTCTGTAAACCCTTTTTATCTATTTAAACCACCACTCTATTATTAATAAAACATATTTTCATGTTATGGGACTCCATCCCAAGACGAACATATGAATTACACCACTCAAACTCTTCATATTTTATCTATGTTTTTAAGGTATATGTGTAAGCATAATGTATTTCCCTAAGTTATGTGCCTACCAACTGGTGTTATTTCATGTATATATGAATGTATGCTACTAATAAAACCTGCATAAGCACAATTTGCATATTAACTTTTTTTGTATATTTGTGTAAACGCCGAATAGAGGCCTAAAAGGGTACTATGTTTGTCTGTATATATGTATAAATTATATGAACTTTATGCCTATCATCAAAGCGTTTTTATGTTAACTTAGGTGGACGACCCTGTCATAACATGAAATAAACTATTCAAATCTTCATGTTTTATCTAAGCTTTGTATGTATATATGTAAACAACGGGTCTTTCCTTGAACTATGTGACTACTAACGAGTGTTATGCCTATATGAATATATGTTACAAATAAAGTATACATAAATCCAATTTTCATGCTAATTATATATGTATGTTCATTTAAAACAATGGAAAACCTGAATAAAAAACCAATTCAACACAACTCAAAAAGCTTCATGTTTTCTCTATGGTTGCTTGTATATATGTGATCATTATGTATTCCCCTTTTATCTATAATACCAAGGAGACTTATCACATGTAACACCCGACCTGGCAATAACCGACATGTGTATTCTACCAACACCTACATTACAGAAGAGGTAGACGGTTTTTGAGAATCATTTGTGTATGTAGAGACGACTCGCCCTTACCCTTTTGACAATTTATTTATATAACAAGAAGAAAATACTAGATAATTAACCTTAAAATCTAGATCAAAATTAAAAAAAATGACTTCTCAAATTTAAATAAAAATTCAAGAAAACCCTAAAATAAGCTCCACCAACCACCGCCTTCCTCAGAATTAATCCTTATTATGTCTTTGCGCCAGATTAATCCCTATATAATCTTTGCGGTAGGAAAAAGCTTCTCGTAATGCGCCTTATATACTACTGACAACAGCAACGCCTTTAACAGAGTCCAGCATGAAAAATTAATCAAATATCTCCTAGAAATAGGCATAGATGGAAAAGACATAAGACTGATTAGAAATATATATTGGGAACAAACTGCATAAATAAGGTGTGAAAACAGCTACTCTCCATACATAGAAATAAGAAGAGGGGTAAGATAAGGATGCATTTTCTCACCAAGCCAATGATTAAATATCTACACAGAAAATATCTTTAAAGATATAGAAGAAATACCAGGACTCAATATCAATATGAAAAATAATAAACAACCTTAGATATACAGATGTCACTGTTCTTTTGGCAGAAAGTGAGCATGAACTACAAAGACTAATAGATCAAGTCAATAAATCAAGTAATGAATATGGACTGGATATAAATATCCAAAAAACTAAAACCATGATCATCAGCAAAGACACAGAAGAAAAGGAGCTAAACATAACCATACATGGAGAGAAACTACAACTAGTAAAACATTATCAATAAATGGACACATTGTCACAAATTATGGCAGATGTGAAACAGAAGTTAAAAGGAGAATAGGAATGGCTAAAAGTATCTTCAATGACATGAGGAAATTATTAATATCTAAACAAATTACAAAAAAGGTAAAAATGAGAATTATAAAATGCTAAATCTATTCCATGTTAATGTTTGGCTCAGAAACATGGGCACTAAATAAACAATTAGATGACAAAATTGGTGCCTTTGGGATGTGGGTATGTAGAAGAATAGGGAGAACATCATGGAAAGAGAAGACAACAAATAAAGATATACTAAAACACTTAATATGAAGTAAGAAATACTAAGAAAAATTAAGAACAGGCAAATAAAATACTTAAGACTCATTAAAAGACATGACACGTTTTAAAGACCTTGCTTGAGGGTAAAGTCAAAGGGCACATCTATAAAAAAGAATCGGTTCGATATAACATCTCAGCACCCGAATTCAGGTCTGCATTGGTAGACTTCCATTGCAAAAAATGGTTCTCATTTTTGGAATGCTGACTTGGCTTGTGCTGTTCGGCTCTTTATCTCACTTGAGCATCTACCTTCTGATGTTAACAGGGTTCCAAGATATTTCACTTTTTCAACTTGTGCTAATTTTGTGTTACTAATTATTATGTTGCATCTTGGTGCTGTATGTGTCTTTGATACAAAAATTATTTCTGTTTTCTTCTTGTTTAAACTGATGCCTTTGGTTTCATTTTCCTTCACTACTTTGTTTACGAAAAGCCAAACTTGTATATCTATTGAGCGAATTGTTTAATTGTTATTGGACTTTAGTGTGTTGCATTCGACTTTTGGAGACCAAATATAGTGTCTGGTATTGTTTCTGCTATTGTGTTTGTTAATTAATTCAATAAAAGGGTACACTTTTCATCTGTTTCACACCTGCCGCTCATAGTAACATTCGATTTGTGCTTTGCGTATAGAAAAAAGAGGGCATCCATTGTGCACACAATTTTCATTACCTCAAGTAACAGACTGTTGCAGTGTATTCAATAGGATTATTTTAGAGTTCAATTTCTTCGAACGTCATTATTATTTTTAATC
This sequence comes from Meghimatium bilineatum, assembly GCA_034231615.1. Taxonomy (NCBI): domain Eukaryota; kingdom Metazoa; phylum Mollusca; class Gastropoda; order Stylommatophora; family Philomycidae; genus Meghimatium; species Meghimatium bilineatum. The sequence goes on from CM067320.1 coordinate 60,449,097, forward strand.
CAATTTCTCCTACAGTTTGCATTGCATAGAAATATACATTACAATCATTCATTCTTATTTTACTTAAATTCAACAACGATTCAAATGTGGTTATAATCGCTAACAGGAACATATAACTGTAAATGTTTCTTCTTGAACGATATGGTGTGGTTCGTAGAAAGAAGCAGTGACCTACATTTGATTTCGGTTTTCCAATATTTCTGACGGCTATGATTAAGCGTCCACGTATGGATACATGCAGCAACATTATGCAAGCAAATGCCAAATCACCATGTAAGTATCTCTATAATTTATATTTTCTAGTTACAGTCCATATGTCTTCTTAATCTATTGACATTAGGTACGGTAATTTACATTTTCCTTCTGCATACCAATAATGCACGATCTGTATGTCCACTCAGCTAATGTAATAGTAGGCCCAAATAAATTCGTATATCTTTAATTGTCCAGATGTATGAAGGACAACTATAACTTAGATATTGCCTTTTTTGTCTATAGCAATTAATGCTCATCAAATACGGTGTACAGCTACTTTTATTATAACTTAAAATGATGTATTTCAATTTAAGATGTGTTTCTCCCTTATGTTTTCGGGGCCCGAAAGAGAGCAAAGAATAGTAACACTGTTTACCTTCCATGTATGTCGTACGAGGCGACTAAGGAGTTTATGGGATGGAGTTGACTGTCCCATTCCATATAGGATCAGTGACCCAAATCCATGCTGAATTAGGATGTGTCAGGCCGAAAGGCGCCGGAATCGAAGCAATGATGTACACTATGACACGATGCATTCCCTTCACTGGACTACATCCTTCTGATCTGCAGGAGTTTGAGAACGAGCGCGGAAGAAGTAGAAGGAGATTTGTTTCCCACTGGTAAATAAATGCCAAACTACTGCAGACGCTATACTAAAGTTGGCCTATGTGTAAAAGTTTAATTGTTGATAATGGATATCATTTTTTTATGGCAAGTGTCACATATTTATATTGCTTATTTATTGAAACAGATTACGAATTTGTCATTAATTAACAGCATTTTGGCTTAGGTCACCTAATAAAAATTGTTGGGATGAATGTTCCGTGGTAGATTGTTTAAAAAAAATAAATTACTTTATCTGCATAGGCACACATTTCCTTAAATATACTGTGATTCGTGTCTCAATGCAGTGACATTTTCGTCATTTATATGTATATTCTCTTACATTGAGAGAAGTTCTCTGAGGTTAACTTTCAGGATTCATTTGTTTGCACGGAACTCAACCTAATTCTTCTTCTTCTTCTTCTCGAATTCCAGGAATTGCGAGCGATTATCTCTTATTTCATATGCGCAGTGGAAACATTTCTCTGATATATTTTTCTTACCAAGAAAGTTTCAGCTTTCAGCTCAGGCAATGCGCATCGAAGAAGCCGTATAATCAGGGGAGGAGGGATATATTTCACGAAGCGAGCTGATAATTAGCTGGGTCACCCATTGCTTGTCTTTCCTCTAACGAGGCGCTTCAAAGTCATCGAGCTGTTCCTCGTGTGGGGTGACGTTTCTATTACCACCCTTTGTATCCCTAGTTTCCAGACCTAATGTCTTCCGTATGAGCCGTGTTTGGTAGCAGCGACGGTGGAATTAGACTCAGAGTTGATAAATCTTCCTAGACGACGTGCTTTTTTTGCCAAACACTTCGGGTGTCTGGGATTTGACCTGTGCATGTCGTCTCGTCCACTTAAGATGGCATTCCAATTCATCGCCGGGTGGGTATCTGTATTTTGACTATTCCTGATTGCGTATATTACCCAAGGCTTCGAAGCGGGCTCTTTGGTACTAAACCCAATGCTCTCTGTTTGACCCCTCTGTTGGCAATGGCCGATGTTGAGTTGGGCTAGGCTTGCAGTGTCGTTAGAGACTTGGTCACCTTTCTACGTTAATTCGAGTCTGAACTGCTTCGTTCAAACAATTTAACAATGCTTTCCACGACGTTTGTTCCATGCTTGTTATGTATGCAATGGGAAGCTTTCAAAGCTTTCTTCCATACCCAGAATTGCATGCTCAAGTTGGCTTATCTAAAACTTGAGTTTTGACTCCTACTATGAATGGAATACATTGTGATGGGACATGTGGAGTGCTGTGTGTTCTTGCGTACTATCAGAACTTTCGCCAGTCAGTCTCGTGCTGGACTATTGTGGCTTCGTTGAAGCTGAATTGACACGCATACGATGCTCGCTAGCGTGTCTTTCCGTTTCCAGTTTCGGTGTGTACTCATAAAATCACTGTAAGTTAAAGACATTCACATTGGTCGTCATCCAATGTTTCTGATTTTTAAGCCGGCCGAGACGGAATGCACAGATGGCTTGCATCAATGTGTGCCGTGGGTAATGTTGGATGTAATGGCGTAATGTTTTCGGAGATATTTCTGTTCTCCCTGCGTGCAATGTTCATTCCATCTACACCATCCACATCCACTGACACGAGCCTAAATGTGTAGGCCAGGAATATTGCAAGCGCAGCTGTATTTATGTTTCCAGAGTGAACCACGAGAAAGCACTTTCATGATCTTGGTTATTTTCTAATCATGTGTCCACACAAGAGCAATGAAAGACACGTGTACACCACAACTCAACCTAATAATATAGGACTCATGTGCTAAAAAAAACATTATGAACAACTGATTCTACTTCGGAATGCATTTCAGAATGTTCTACTGTAGTGCACAATCATGCAGCTATATAGTCCCATATATGATTTTCTATATACAATATGTATACATCATGTAACACGACGGTTGATCAGTGAGAAATCATTTATTCCGATGTTAAGTTTCATATGTCTAGTAAGGCGTACATAAGGATACCCAGAAGAATTACGAAACTGTTACTAATTAAACTATGTATCCTACATGATGTAGGCATAATTTTGCATGTCGTTATGATATTATTAATATTAATGATATTGTTTGAAGGAACGTTACACATACCTTAGTTCTGGTACCTCGTGACATCCGATGTTGAGTGGGTCAATGTTATTTCTCTGTTGGTCATATCTTACATTTCCCATCATGTTCTCTATATAAATGTTGAAGATATATGGTGATATGACGCATCCTTTTCTGACACTTATTTCGGCGCTGATCCAATCAACTTTTGTTTCCTTCTTCTTTCCTTCACTTGAAACAAGTCTATGTCTGTAATTCTGTCTCCTGAATAAAACTCGCTGTCTTCTGTAGTTCATACAGTCACCCATAGAGCTTCGATCCCAGTGTTGTTTCCTCTGGCCAATATGTTTGCCTCAGCGTGTCATACTCAGAACACTCTTGAAGTATATGTTTGACACTCTGTGCTGCCTGTTCACATGCTTACATGACCGTGTTGCCATTCTTGAACTTTGTGTGCATGTGACAGGAGTATGTTGTGTTCCGTTCTGAGGCGTAGAATTAAACTTGTTCTGATCTGTTCATAATCTGTTAGTCATCTCGTGTTGGTGTTTGTGACATTCTTATTGACGTGGTCATCTTATTTTTTACTGATGATAGGTGACCTAACTCTTTGAAAGCAGTGATATTTGCGTACAAATTTGTGAACAAGGGATGTTATGCAATTGTTCCTGATCTAAAACCATAATAATATACATGGGGACGTTACTATTATTGTACATGTTTTACATGAGCAGAAATGCCAATTGTTTTATTAATTTTTGTTTCCAAATTCATGAATTATATCTAACAGCACAGCAATTTAAAATGTATTTACAACATGGACAATGTATTTGTTTTACTAATGGCAGAACTGAACTGTAATGTCTGTCTCCCATAGATAATACTCTCAAAACGTTCCTTAAAATGTGTCAGAATTATGTGCTTGGTAAAACTGATTTCCTTTACCAATTCCAATATTGTCACACGTGGAGCAATAAGCGTTGTAGTGCTCAATGTGATCATGTTGAAGCATTTCAACAAATCAAAATATTCCTTGTTTTATGTAGAAATTAATTGCCAGATGGTTTGCGTCTGGGGGTCTCACGAATGGCCCACTACGCTATATTGTGGTTATCTTCTTATAGAAGCT